>CAHIKZ030004942.1:2750000-2802500 GCA_903632075.3 Acanthosepion pharaonis
GCTTTGCTGATGTTTGAAATGTTAAGGAAAATAAGAACTAATTTTATTGTCTAATTTTTTTAATTGAATTTACTCCAAGCAAGGCAGTAAAGCCACTAAGACATAAAGGGTTACTATGTGTGAAAGAGAAAACAGAAACATTATTAAGAAGCAAGAACAATAGAAGAGTAATCAGGAAGACAGTCGATAAATTTATCTTAAATTTTGGTATGATTCTCTGATTTTGAGTGATGAGCCAGTGTAATTGGATAGCAGAATAAAGTGGGGCGGATAATAAAAATACAAGCATTACTAAGAGCAATGAAGGATAGGAAGATGTGGAGAGCCATAATAATATTTTTTCATAATTAAATTTAGTTTGTTTGATATGTATATTTTCATACTATAGGTTTGATTTTTTATTAAAAGATAGTTAAAAATAATCTCATATAAAAAGAGATGGTAAAAAGTTCTCAAACCAACCAAGAAGCTTTTGCAAAACAACTGATGTTTAGTCAATTGGTCAGATTTGGGGATGTGGGCCAAGCTAACAACTTTTTAGCACCCCTTCGTCTATATCAAAAATTGTAATTCCAGTGTTGATGTTTGGGAAAGTTGAGGGTGGGAAAATTTTGACCTCGTAAAAACATTCATTTTGTTCAAAAAGAAAAAAGGAAAAGAAGAAAATGAATAAAATGTAAATCCAAAATGTTTTATATTTTTTCTTTTTAGTTCAGCTTCATCTTACAAAGGTAGTTTTCATAAAACAGGGTATAGACTAAACAGGAAGATTTCTCTAACTCTGGCTGTTGCATCTGGCTGCTACTTGTATTATCATGTGGACTGCCTACTTGATACTTTGTTTTCTATTTATACTACAAGTAGAGATGTCTTAGAGGACAGAAAATGCACATGAATATTTAACAGAAAAATGCTTGACTCAATTTTAAGATACATTACTTGAAGAGTATAAAATTTCTAATATAATAAAGTTTCAAGCTGAAAATTTGCACAGTAATAATTTCATGTTTTAAATGCTGTTTAATTTTATCTTTATCTCTAAATTACAAGTTAATTAAATTTTACTTTAAGACGATATCCACTCTATAGGATATTATTAATTTTCAATGAAAAGGTTTCTATTTTGTCTGAAACTGATTAATAGAATGTATTCTAATAAGATGACTGTTATCATGTAATGTGTTCATTGGGTTGTTTTACAAACTCTTAATTCATATGAATTTTTAAAGCTTTTCTTCACAAACACTAGAATATCTTAATTGTCTCATATTTGTCAGTGAAAGTGTCCTATCTCGGTGAGCTTCATTTTCCAAGATACTATTAATAAAAACTATTGTAACATTAAATTACTCCTGTTAAATTTTAATAAGTGGTAGATACAACTATTAAAAAGTAATTTGCCAAATTCTGTGAGCTACATGGACATGCTGAAAAGTTCTCATCTCAAATGACTTTCAAAATTCTAAGTAAAACCAAACATAAATAGTAGTTTTGGTCAAGCTATGAACTTTTCAGCACATTCTCATTCCTCAGTTCACAAAATTTTATGTCATCAACCTCTAAGTTGTTGAGTTTTCTATCTACTTGTAAATACAGACCTTATTAAAAATTCTCTGTTCTCCCTAAACTGTAAAAAAGAGTGCTCTATGTCTGAATGAGCAAGACAGAGCAGATACAACACTACTCAAAAAGCAACACAGTTCAGACCACTACTCAAGTTTCATGCTACTGTAATCGTCAGGCAAGTAGAGTGCACAGTGCTTCATAATATTTGAATCACTCATTAGCTGTTCAATAATAATGACTCTTTTTCTTTTTCTGACTGTTTCTTTTTCTCTTTTGAGACGGACTGTTTATTTTTCTCTTTTGAGACGGACTGTTTCTTTTTCTCTTTTGAGACGGACTGTTTCTTTTTCTCTTTTGAGAAGGACTGTTTCTTTTTCTCTTTTGAGAAGGATTGTTTATTTTTCTCTTTTGAAACTGACTGTTTCTTTTTCTCTTTTGAGACAGACTGTTTCTTTTTCTCTTTTGAAACTGACTGTTTCTTTTTCTCTTTTGAAACTGACTGTTTCTTTATACTTTTTATGATGTTTTTCACTAAGTTGTTCTTTGTTTCTAAAATAAATTGTCTCAGAAGAAAAGAAATGGTGGTAGAAAGATGACAGATGAAAAACCTTACTTGTTAATGACAGGGATAAACATCTTGAAAGATGAATTCCTGAGTTATAAGACAAAATTGAGTCTTGTTAGAAGGTTTCATCTTTATTAATGACTTAAAAATGGATTGCTGTAGATTAATGAATCAAAATATTATAATTAGTGACATGAGTGAATGACAACTACTGTCTCATAACTGCAAATTACAGGTTCAGTGATAGAGTAGCAGGTAAGCCAGTCTTCATAACAGTTGAATTGATATTGACAGAAGGTCAGGGTATTTCTGAAATGGCATAGATTGTTAGGTACTCATGTTCAGTTATCATGAGTACTTATTGACAATGGTTTGAGGAAGGAAAAATTACCAACCACTGACAAAGCATTGTCAAGACTTATTGATACAAGCAGGAAACAAATGCTTTTCTGTCAGTTAGAAACTAAATGAAAAGCTACTGCAGCACAAATTTCATATAACTTGAAAGATGACAGGATTGTGTCACAAAACAGAGTAAAGTCACTCCCCCTTTAATGATTGGGTTTCATTCCAACAATCATGTTGCTAATTCAGATATACCACATGTGTAATGGGTTTGTGTCAGTCAGCTTCAGATTGCTTTAATGCCATATTTACAGCATTTGTAATATTTCTAGTTTATTTCTAAATGTTTATACACTACAGTAGTGTACTAAACAGTAAATATAATAAACAAATTCTAAAGCTATCTTGATATACTGTACATTACTTTGGTTTGCATATTGTAAATACAGTACAGGTAAATTTTAATTTATTTTTCCTTTATTCATTTTATTTCATTCATTTTGAAGAAAGGAAACATAATCAAACTTTTTGTATAAGATACAGTACCAACTGATTGGATTTTTAAAAAGAATTTTTAGCTGATTGTAAGTCTGTGGGTTTTTTAAACAGGTAAATTGTTAAGTGAGGAATAGCTATAAGTTAATCCTTGTTTTGTATGGATCTGCATAGCCAATCAGAGTAGCCATTTTAACCAATGTCCATCACCAAAAGCATCTTCAGTAGTCATGCTAGCATTAGAACTGGACTTTGTATCAATGGAAGAAGGTTGTCTGGTCTGATGAGTCTCACTTTCCCTTGAATATAGTAAATGGCTGAGTAAATGTCTATTGTTAACCTGGGGAAAGAGACAATATCACAAAGATATACTGAGAGAAAGTAACCAGGTTATGGAGACAGTGAGATATTTTTTAGAAATGTTTTGTGGAGAATCATTCATATAGATGGTGTTTTATTGCGTATCACCTTTGTTCAACATTGTTAAGGGCCAGATGCCCTTCATCATGGTGACACTTTTTAGCCTTGGAAGTGACAACATCTTTGAGCAAAACAATGCACCTGACCACATTGTATGAGATGCAAAAAATGGTGTCAGGAATTTAAAAAAGATGTCATTGTGTTGTTCCTAGCCACAAGACCTTGCTGATCTCAATCCCATTAAGCAAAAATGGGAAATATGAAACCAAAAAGTTCAAGCTGAAGAATCTCCATCATGGAAGATATCTATCTATCTATCTATCTATCTATATATATATATATATATATATATATATATATCTCAGACTAATAGGTAACTGAATGACAAAATGGAATAAAAGAACTCATATGTTATATATTTCATTATTTTAAAGAGACTTCTTCAGAGTAATAATGATTTTATTGTTAGTTTTTTGTGTGTGTGTGTGTGTATATATATATATATATATATATATATATATATATATATATATACACACACACTCTATCTCTGATATTGAGCACTTTATCCCATAAATATAGCATATCTTAAGACTATATTTCTTCATATATATATATATATATATATCCAAATAAGAGAAAGAACAAATGGAGTAAAACTCCACAGTTCATAGCATTTACTCTTTAAAACAGTGCTCAATACAAAGTAGAGCAAAATATTATTGTAATATTTTTATTATACAAGATTATAATAAAAACATTTTACATTGCTACACAAAATCTTTTATGTTTCAATACTATGATTGTATTTCCTCAGGCAATGGTTGGTAACTAGTGATAAAAATGATTTTTTAGGGAAATTTAAAAACAAAACGTTACCCCTTTTCTGAAAGTTAAAGGGAGGGTCATAATTAAAAAATAAACTTGTGGGTATGTCTCAATTAACCAATTGAAAGTCAGATCTATGCCAAATAGAAAAATAAGGTCAGAGGGGTGAAGGTGGGTGAGTTATTTTTCATGTCACAATAAACCGGCGCTTAGGCATGTTATCATTGACAATTGTGGAGAATATGACAGCAACAAATGTATCATGGATCTAGCCAAATATGACATTCTCTTTGTTGAAGTGGTGGGAGGGTTAATCAGACATAAAGTTATCAGTTATGTTTTTTTTTAGTTTTATATATTCTTAAAGGGGCCTGTAGATAAAATTAGAAATGTGGAACATCTATAGAAAATGCTAATAATACTTAATAGATGGCAAAACATAGCAATATTAAAGTTGAATAAACTAAATAAAGTAATTACATGTAGAAGGTGGCCCATTATATACTAATAAAATGATGGCTATAAAATTGTAATACATAATTGTTTTTATAAAAAGTTAAAAATAGACTGTGTTAGCATCTCACCATTGATTTGTTTCTTTGGTTTAACAGAGCTTTTTTGTTAGCAAACTTGATTATATAGAATTTTTCCTGTAAACACAGGAAACATAGATCATGTAAAGATTTACAAGTTCTAATTTTTTTTAATATTTTCCATTTCACTTTAAGGGTTTTGTTGACTTCTTTTAAGTACCAAAAATATTTAGAAAAGGACATCCTATTTCTGTATGCATTGTTGTTGAAAATTGATATATATTTATACCACCTTGGTTTGAAGGAATTCTTGGTACTGCCAATCTAAAAATTTTTAACTGTTGGATTTTCTATAGTAGAAATCGTACTTAGGTAAACAAGAAAATCAGTTTGACACCTGTTTTGCAATGGACACTCTTTAGGATTTCTACAGTTACACATGTTGGTTTCATTAGTGTTTGCTGCTTTGGAATGGCAATTATTACTTAGGTTTTTGTATTGATTTAAAAATTTATCATTGTTTTTTAATAATTTTTTTTCAAGATTATCTGTACAGCTATAACTTAATAGTTAGCAAAACATAGCAATATTAAAGTTGAATTAACTAAATATTTTTCTATTAAAAATCTTACTAAATTGATTATTTCTGGGGAACTGTTTTTCAATTAAATTAAGAAACTTCTGCCCTAACTTAGTACTAACCATTTGGTTAAATGAGGTGGGGATGTACCAAATGATTTTCCTGTTTCTATCTTTATTTCTACTATTGCTGTTATGTTTTATATATTTGATGTCAGGGAACTTATAACCGCTATTTTTTAAGACACTGTCATAAAATTTATTATGTTTGTAAAAGACATCTTCACGGGAAGAGTTATTGCTAATTCTATATTCTATGGAGGAGGGTATGTGTTTGATTATGGATGGAGGGTGGTTAGAATTTGGGTGGATATATATTGGATTTGCATTTGTTTTCATGTAGGGTTTGTATGTATTATCATTTCCAAGGATCTCTATACTTTGGCTTTGGAATTTGCCACCGAGTAATCTGATCTTTCCAACAAGGAACTAAACATTATTATGAACTCTAGAAGATCAGTCCTTATCCATAACAAAGAACAGTGGATTAAAAACAATTCGGCTGACCAATTTGATATTGCCATGGGATCATTAGACTCTGCTGAGTCTTCTGATTTTGTTGGTTTATTCATTTTATATAATCTTAGTGCCCACCAAGATATCAACATTGATGATGTAGGTTTATATAGAGATGATGGCCTTATGGTGGTGAATAATTCTACAAATATTAAAGCTGACAAAATCAGGAAATTAATACATAGGGAATTTAAAGGTCTTAAGCTTAAAGTTAATATCAACATAAATTTAAAAAATTACATTTCCTTGATGTTACACTAGACTGAGTTAATAATACATACCAACCCTACATGAAAACGAATTCAAATCCAATATATATCCACCAAAATTTTAATCACATGACTTGAGTTTTCAGGTTTATGTTTTGACTTCAGAGCAGTTTGCAGTGTTGGATGAAACTCTCTCTAGCACAAACTATTCTATGTTCAGTTTCTTATTCTCATATACTTAATTTGTTTGAGATGATCCATACACTGAGGTATCTGAAGATTTTAATATTTACTAATTCCACATCCCATATTTTGATGATGGATTCAGGGTAGATGCCATCACGGCTTTCATTCCAATTCCAGATCATTGTTTCTCTTTTGGAAAGGTTTGAGTGCCACATCTAGGAACACTTGATAGAGGATGTTGATTTTCTGTTCATCATTGTTATCTGCATAGCACCCTCATCAATACATTGGCCTTGGGAGGGACTTTAGTCTGACATAAGGTCATGATTAATTATGTTGTAAGCCTTGTGCTACTAGCTAGCAAACCACTGCTCTGTAGGTAGGCTTCAAATGCTCACGTATTAAGTCATAAGAAAGAAATGACTGGGGGTGGATTGTTACAATGTGTTCAGTGGGTGTGGATATGTGTGTGCTTCATTTAAAAAAAAACATTTTCAATTGTTCATAATAAATTTAAAATAAGTGAAAATAAGAATGCAAGCAATATTTGTTTTCTTTTTTGTTAGTATTTTATTTTTTAAAGAAAATTGCTGAGAATAGATAAGAATACGTTTGTTGTATGTTTCAGTGGGTGTATTTGATTGTATTCAGACTTTGGTTGGCATTTCAGTGCATTCTAGTTCTCTGACAATAAATCCATTTCTCAAGACAATTAGTCACACTGATGAAAAAGAAAAGAAGTATAAATTAAATCAAGATGAAGAACTGCAATGTTGCAAACAGAACAATGTTTTTCAACTTCTAAAATCTTAATATACAAGCTTCATAATAAATTATATAAATACAATAAACTAACATGAAACATCTCATTTTCAGTATACAACACAATAAAAACACAAACATCATATGCACACCTAATTGTAAAAGACAGATAAAAATAATAGCAGCACTTATCATAAAAAAACGACCCTTAACAACTTCAAGTATGAATATGGCTATAATGAACTGACCATGTTTGGTAATTAAATATATGTCTATGCCTCACTAACTTATACACCAATTGCAATAGCACAACCAAGCTCCTTGAAAATGATTAATAGATAAGCCGCAAGATGAGCTGAAAGTGCTCAAGATAAACACTCATTCAGACAATTTCTATATACACTAAGTCCAGAAAAGAAATCCCTTCTATGCAAAGATGAAAAACATAAGATTAACTGAATTTCTTTGTCAGTCATTTTTAATGAAACCTGTATTTGGTTGCTACCCAAATATACAACTGTCAAGTTTCATTGGCAGCTGATGTCAAAAACGAACTTCACTCTATTGTTAACTGAGTCAAAGGATGACATGTTAATTTTAATGACTCCAAAACTAAACTGATCTCTCTTAATCATCTGAGAGACCCCCTTTCTACCTGGCATCATTATAGCTGATGCTAACCTCTAAGAGAGTGAATCGTTGCACCTTCTCAGGCTAAAGTTCTTGGCTGATATGAAGTGGAAGGACTATATTGAATCAATTTCTTGGTCAGCTGTTAAGAAAGTTGGTTTACTCTGTTATGCTAGACAATTTTTCTCTCTAGAATCTTTCTTACATATTTATAAGTCTACCATCCATCCATGTTTAGAATATTGCTACCACATCTAGTCTTGTGTTCCTGCTAGAGATCCTTGATAAAATACAAAGAAGAATTGGCAATATTATTGGTGCTGATCTGGCATCTCAGCTTCAGTCTCTTTCCCACAACCATAATGTTACCTCTTCATGCCTCTTTTATAAATACTTTAGTTGTAATTGTTTAGATGAGCTCTTCATTATGGCACCTAAACTTTTTAGTGCAGTACTAGACTGTCGCCAGGATCTCATCAATTTACAGTTGAACTGATTAGATGTTAACCATAAGTTCTATGCTAATAGTTTCTTTTCTTGCACTTCTCACTTGTGGAACTTCCTTCTGGCTCCATGCTTTCCAGACAACTTTAATCTGCAAAAATTTGAATGCAATGTCAATCGCTATCTACTGTTCCTGTTTTCTCATACTTCAACCCTCAGAAACCTATTGTGTCTTAGTGGCTTTACTGCCTTACTTGGTGTGAACACAATTAAAAAAAGATACTGATTGCCTTCCTGCAGAGTGTTGGTTACTAAAATGGGGTTTCAGCAAATACTTTGCCATCTGTTTTTATATATTTTTTAGAATTATAAAAGCAAGTTCAGTAGTGCTTCCATCTTGTAGTAGGGTTTCCATATTGAGCTGCTTATAAAAGCCCAATATTATTACTTTTTGAATTTTGTTACTCATCTTTGATTAGGTCTCTTAAAGAGAAGAAAGTCAATTCAAAATTTAGTCACCCTCATTGGTACTTGTTTGCTCAATCTTGAAACCTTCTCATCTTGCTCATTTAAACCAGTGGCTTTTTCTTAAGAGATTAAATCCCAATTACTTACACCCAAGTTTAATCTTCTCTAATTTCACAGATTAATTGTTTCTGTTAAAATATTTTTTACCTCTTTTATAAATAGAAAAAAAACACTTTCAAAAAATGTATCTCATTAGAAAAAGGTTGATTAAAATCAGTTTATATGCCTCAGGAAAATAATTTACCCATCAGCTAAATGCACATTTTAAAATATTAAGTTGAATAATAAATAATTTCCATTTTTGTTTGTTAAAGATTTGCTTTGTTCTTTTTGCTAAGAGCATGTTGAACTCAAACTCTGTTTGCTGACTTTTTCCCTATCTTTTCTAAGTGTCAACATATGAGCTTGTGATGTGATATTTTTAATCATTTCATCCCAAGCAAGGCAATAAAGCCACTAAGACACAAGGATTTACTGAGTGTGGAAGAATAAGAAAAAGAAAAACATCATAAAAGAAGAAGAATCAGGAAGACAGTAGATAATGATTGACATTACATTTAATCATTTCATCCCAAGCAAGGCAATAAAGTCATTAAGACACAAGGGTTTACTGAGTGTGGAAGAATAAGAAAAAGAAAATGATTATAAAAGAAGAGGAATCAAGGAGACAGTAGATAACAATTGACATTACATTTAAACTTTTGAAGATAAAAAGTTGGCTAGAAATCAAGACACCAGAAGAGAGTTCCACAAGCAAGATGTGTGAGAAAAGAAACTGTTGCAATTAAAATAAATCTATATGGTGAAAATCCAGATAAGAATTCAATTATAAATATTAATCATATTGATCAAAAATTTTGGTGAAAATTTCAATTCTTTCATTGTGGTTTTTAATCTGAAATCCTTAAAAATTAGATTTGAACAGATTGGAAAAAATTGGATCTTTTTCTTCCTTGTTTCACTATAAAATGTCAGCTTCTTTACAGTCTAACCTTTATGATGTAAATTTTATCAATTTTTTTTTCTTTCAAGAATTTTACTTGAAGTTTTCTGAAAGTTATTAAAACTTTATAAAAATTAAAAATGATTGTTGTCATTTAAAATAATTTAGATATCTTTAATCTTTTTTTTTTTATTATTTAATGCTGATGAAATATTTCTTCCCACACACACATTAACAAATGAAAATGTTGGTGGAAGAGAGCTCTATCTATTTGCAGTCAACCTTCTTTCTTTTGTCACATTTTTGATTGGTTAGATAATAAATCACATGATAATGATTTTATATATCAAGAACAGTATTGAGGAAAAATGTATGACAAAAAGTTTTCTTGGAATGTGTTTCATCCTTTAGGATTTCATCAGACTAAATTTGTTATGTTGCTATACAATTTTTACACGAATAGAGGCTGTTGAGAATTTTTTTTTTTTTTATCTAACCGATTTCTTTTTCTTTCCATCACTTTTTTGTTAGTAGATATCCCACACTGTGATAATATCAGTATTGGATATCTATATATTTGTCAACAAACACCTGATGATGGTCGGAGGGCACAATAGATGAAACATTGTGATAACAACAACAAAGATGAGGAAAATAGTCTGAATTTATATTTTGTCACCTCATCCCAGAAATTCAAGCAGAAAATTGCTTATACTTATACTTTTTTAAGCCAAAGTACTTTTTTCGACGTTGAATCGAAGGAGGGGGATGTTTCATTTATTTTTGAGGACATTTTCTGAGCACTCCCATTCCCATCTGAGTTTATGACCACCCCGTTTATTAATTTCCAACTTTACCCCAAAGCTCAAAGCAGTTAAAGAATTATTATAGTTGATTTCATGGTTTTTTTTATGGTTGTTTTGTTCCATTATTTATCATTATTTTCTTTTATTCTTTCTAGAATTACGGCATTTCATTCTTAACGTTTTAAAAAAAATCTTAACTTAAAATTCTTAGTTTTTTTGATCCTTTAAATACTGTTTCAACCTCCCTTTTTTTAAAAAAAAGGCACTCATTCGCTGCTGTAGTCAGTTTTTTTTAATCTTGTAATCAATTCCCGTAATCCATTTCCTGAAGTCAAACAATCCACCGATACTGACAGCAACATTTGTCTCCTGTTCACTACAGTCTATCGCCTTTTTTATATCTTCATTGACAGCCCAAATTTACATAAAGAGACTCTCGCGAGAGTCGATTCGACTTCAAAGTCTATTTGTTTTGAATATGACCTGCGAAACCGCCATTTTTCTTTTGTGGGGGATGGTTCCTGTGAGACACGTCCAAATCCGTTTACGTCTTGGAGGTAAGCTATTTTTTTAGTGTTACATTGGCTGTAGCTAAAAAAAAAATGCATGCAACTCTGGGCCTCTTTGCCTCTGCGGTAATAGCTCACTACAATTGTCTATATTGATAAAAATTCTAAACCCCCAATTATTAACGCCTGCCTCCACCTTGTATTAAGCATCATGTTAAGAATGTATTACACATTTAGCATGATTCCATTGACTTTTATAATCTGTTTTAGTTTTACTTTTGTCAATGTGTTTTTTTTTTAATTCTTATAAAAGAGATGGTGTTTTCTCATCTGGGCCATAAACAAGAAGTCTCTGTTTAAAATGCCAGTTTTCTCTTTGATAATGTGTATTCTTAACCTGTTTACCTTGTCTGGTATAGATTCTCAAGACTCAAGAGTCAAGACTCAAGAGTATTTCTGTCTTAATGGCATCGTCTCTCTGCTACGCTGATCCATTGTTGTGTTCTGATTTCTCAGACATAATGTCTGCAAGTGAAGTTTTATGATTTCTTCAGAATTATTCATCTCCTTTTTACTCATTGAGGAGACGATGATAAACATTTGGAAATATGTCCTTTGATAATCTTTTGCTCATCAAAGTGAATTTTACAGGAAATAGCATTGATTCCAATTGTTAGTTATCATCTTTTACAGTTTATCTGTCAATAAAATTATTGGCATTTATCAAATATATGTGGGTGGCCTTCTTAGCAGTATGTGCCATGGGTACAGATATTCAAACATAAACTGAAAGCAGATCGCGGGGAAAAATTGGAAGGTTTTATTTCTAAAAGGATAACATTGCTAATGAAGTTTTAAAATGTGCTGCATGCTTTCTCTTTGACCCTAAAAAAAAAAGATAGTTTATTTTTGTTGCATAAATTTGTGGCACTCGACCGAAAAGGAAGTGGGGTGAGTCTGGTCATCACTGATTATCCTAAACCTACCTACTGATTCGCGACCCATTCATTCATTACTCAATCACTATAAGCATTCATTCATCCTCATGCCACATATTCGAAGTCGGGGTCCTTTGTTTGAGTCGGGGGAGGGGGTTCTACTAAAACGATATATGTATGTCATGAAATTTTTACAATATACAAATGACTTTTTGTAACTTTTTCTAAGAAACTTTTTCTGCGCCTACTGCCATTTTTATGCAGCAGACTTATTTGCATAAGAGAACCACGCTACCGATTAAAAACCCGGCGAGTGGATGTGGGAGGCCACTGCTTTTCTAGGCTTCGGCGAGACTAGACGGATTGCAGACAGAAAGCGACTTCTGGACATACGACAAGCTATTTCGGCGAACATGGACGGCCGGTTTGATTTAAAGATAATTCCCGAGTTTGACGTGACTGGATCTGTGGTTGAATGGCTCGAGAAATTGGAATTGGTGTGCGACCTATCGGGAGTGAAGCTGCTTGATCGTGTCATCCCCCTTCGCTTAACCAGGGGAGCATTCGCGGTTTACCAGCAACTATCTACGGAAGAGAAATCGGACGTGGCTCGAATCAAGGGAGCATTGATGACAGCATTTGCCCCTGATAAATTCATGGCATACGAACAATTCGAGGCACGTATATTACGTCCGGGTGAGACCGAGATGTATATTTGGCTGATCTACGGAAGCTCTCCGTCCTTTTGGAGGAGTGCCAGACAGTGCGATGGCATGCGTGTTCGTGCGGGGGCTTCCTGATCCTGTGAAAAGGCTCCTGTGGTCCTCGGCCAGGGCGGATGATATGTCTCGAGGAGCTATTGGCCCGAGCTCGGGCAATCATAAAGGATGAGACAGCAGAGAGGGAACCAGTCGTCGCTGCGGTGCAGCCCTCCCAGATTCCCCATTCTTCCCCAGACATGGGCCCACTTGTCACATGCTCTGAATGTAATGGGCCCAATCACTTCGCGAGGGACTGCATGAAGAGGCGAAGGGCAACTAACGACGTTGCTATCAATGCAACAAGACCGGTCATCTGGCCAAAAATTGTCCGGGAAACGGAGGCGGGATTTAGACTTCAGCGCGGGT
Source organism: Acanthosepion pharaonis (assembly GCA_903632075.3). Taxonomy (NCBI): domain Eukaryota; kingdom Metazoa; phylum Mollusca; class Cephalopoda; order Sepiida; family Sepiidae; genus Acanthosepion; species Acanthosepion pharaonis. The sequence continues at coordinate 2,762,990 of CAHIKZ030004942.1, forward strand.
CCACTCCCCCAAACAGCAAGTAAACTCGGTGCTACCCATCATTACTGCGTGTGTTGACGGCACACCATGCTCGGCTCTCCTTGACTCAGGGTGCTCATGGTCAATCTTGAGTGCGAGTTTATGTCGGTCTTGGTCGAAGCAGGGTATGGCGGTATTCACCTTAACCGAGCCACGCAGGCTTGCTGTGGAAGGGGCACCGTCAGAATTTGCACAGCAACTGGTAATACTGCTACAATCGATGTGCTGGTTATGCGAGGGAAGCCCCTGGATTTCGACCTGTTGCTTGGCATCGACGCCATTAAGGCACTCGGTGGAGTTCGCATCACGCAGCATGGAAGCGTGGAGTTTGAAAACCACGGTCCGTCTGTGCAGCGATTCGTATCAGCGGGCCGATTTCAGTGCGAAATTCAATGAACGGCAGGGAGTTTGGGTCGCAGCCTGGAAGTGGTCGGCAGGTCATGCACCAGGGAAACTTCAGAATCGGATCTCTGAGTATCCAGTATCCACCGAGATGAGAGAGGAGTACGAGCATGAATTACAAACATGGATGGACAATGGTTGGTTGGTGCCGTACAGTAACAAGGAGTTTGGCCCACCCAAGGGACTGATACCACTGATGGCCGTGCTGCAGACCAACAAGCATAAGGTGCGTCCTGTGATGGACTATAGGGAACTAAATACCTACGTTGAAACATTCACAGGTGCCGCTGGATGTTTGCGCAGAAAAACTGCGAGACTGGAGACAGCATGGTGCGAACGTGTCCATTCTGGACCTCAGGAAAGCATATCTACAGATTCGTGTTGAAAAAAATCCCTGTGGCCATATCAAACAGTTGTGTTTAAAGGAAGCGATATTGTTTGACCAGGCTGGGGTTCGGCCTGAATGTGGCGCCCCCTGATAATGCGAGCTGTTCTTAATGCTGTGTTAGCACAGAATGAAACTATAAATAGAGCAACGTCTGCATATATTGATGATATATATATCAACGAGGATGTGGCGTCGGCGGAATCTGTGAGGAAACATCTCGAGCTCTCACGGACTGACGAGCAAGGATCCAGAGAAGTTACAGGACGGAGCTAGAGTGCTGGGGCTAGAAGTATGGAAGGAACATGGTCGATCTGCGATGGCGACGAGGAAGCAGAATGGTAGACGGCCCTATGACTATGACACGGAGAGGTATTTTCTCCATGTGTGGCCGGCTGGTGGGACACTTCCCGTGTGTGGATGGCTGCGAGTGGCGACAGGCGTCATAAAACGTCGAGCCACTGCCGTAACGCAGAACTGGGACGACAAAATTTTGTGATGCTCCCCTGAACGTATGATAACGGACACCCTTGCCCGGGCTCAGCAACTGGATCCTGCACAGGGAGAATGGTGCGGAATACGAAGGGGAGCTTAGACGGTGGGTGGACGCGAAGTTCGCTGGCTGTCGGAGAGCGCCGAGGCTAAGGGAGCTATCATCGAGGATTTATGCTGGCTACGGGCCGATAAAAAAACACCCAGCATATCAATGTGGCTGAACTGGATGCCAGATTGAAGGGAATCAACCTCGCGCTTAAAATGGCAGGCTACGGTATTACATGTGAACACAGACCCCCTCTGCGTGTACCATTGGGTGACTAATGCCCTTACGGGAAAGTCTCGGCTGAACACCAAGGCCGCTAGCGAGATGCTCATAAGGCGACGACTTGAAACTCTAACGTCTCTTGTGAAAGAGTATAAACTTTCCGCTGACATAGCGCTAGTTAGATCCGACCAGAACCGAGCTGACTTGTTGACGAGAGTTCCCCAGAAGTGGTTCAACAATGAAGGAATTTGAACCTGTTCAACCAGTATGTGCTTCTGCTGTAGGAAACCAGAGCCTTGCTCAGTTAACTGAGATTCATCGACACAGCGGGCACCCTGGAGTTAAACGGACACTATATTTCGCACGTAGGATCAACCCGTCCGTGTCGAAAGCAGCAGTAAGATCGGTCGTTCGGTTGTGAACAGTGTCAGTCAATAGATCCAGCTTCTGTGCGATGGTAGAAGGAGAGCTCAGTGTGCGTGAAACTTGGAGTCGTCTGGGAATGGACATTACACACTATAACGGTCGCCATTTTTTGACTCTGATCGATTGCGGCCCCACACGGTTTTTCGATCTGGCGACCACTAGTTCGGCAAGATGCCGCACACGTAATCCAGCAATTGAGTCGGTGTTTTTCGAACGTGGTGCCCCGGTAGAAATCCTGGCTGATAATGACACTGCATTCCGCAGTCAGCAATTTAAACAATTCATGGAAGAATGGGGCGTCCGATTCCGATCAGGTTGCAAGACAAAACCATCTGGAAATGGTATTGTAGAGAGGTGTCATCGGACAATCAAAACGGATTGCTGCGCGAAAGAGCTGCTCTATTATGGAGGCCGTGTATTGGTATAACATTGCACCCAGGGATGATGTGTCTGCCTCTTCTGCGCCCGCCAATCTGCTGCATTCGTACAAAATTCGAATAAAAGGAATTGACATTGTGCCCTCGCCTAACCTGGCGACTTCGACTCGGTATAAAGAAGGAGATGCAGTTTGGGTAAAAAAATCCGCACGGACGCTGCACGTCAAAGTTTGTGAAAGGTCGTGTCACGGGAATAAACAGTCCGCAGTCGGTAGTCATCGACGGGATACCGCGACACGTGGGAGATGTACGTCCACGGCTCACTTCATTGTTACCAACGGATGATGGCGGTGACACAACGTCAGGGGAGTAATGAATGGCAAGAACCAAGCTCCAGTGCAAGCAGCAGCGACACCTCATCTGAAAGCGAGAAAGAAGTAAACTTGAACCTTAATGATCCCCTGGAATATGATTCAGACCAGGACACATCTGACGATTCAGCCGGGGAGGAAGTCATAGTTATACCACCGCGAAGAAGTGCAAGGGTGAAACGACCAGCCCCTCACTGTCACTTATGTGATCATACGATCAGGGGGAGTGTAATAGGAGTGACAATGACTTACCAGGAGCAAAGCGAATTCGTTGCCTCGCGTGGTTTAACCATTCTCTGAGAGTCGGTCGCGCGCGCGCCTTACTGCCATTTTTATGCAGCAGACTTATTTGCATAAGAGAACCACGCTACCGATTAAAAACCCGGCGAGTGGACGTGGGAGGCCACTGCTTTTCTAGGCTTCGGCGAGACTAGACGGATTGCAGACAGAAAGCGACTTCTGGACATACGACATAATACTGGAGACTCTCCTATCCAATTCCATTCTACAGTTCATTTCTTTCCATCAAACTCTGCTGAGAAGTACTTGTCTTCAAATTTATAAGAGATCAGAAATTGGACAGGTGCAGTACAGTGTAACTCTCTAAACTTCATCTTGCCATTTTTTTACACTTGCACCTACTAGCTTATTGATCATGTCTATTCCGACAACAATGTCGATCCTGTCAATGATGCAATCAGTGATAATTGCCTATATTTTTATCCTCGCTTCACCTACTTTTATCTCCACTTACCAAGTTCCTTTACATTTTTACCTCACTTCTGTCAAATGCTTTCACAGGGCCACTCCCATTCTATCTGCTCACAAGCCTGGGATTAAGTAAAGTGGTTGTGCAACCGGTATCAACAAGTGCTAACACTATCACGCCACCCAGTGACACTTCTATGATTGGTAGCGGTCAGTACTTTGCCTTTGTTCTGTTGACTGGGTAGCTACTGGCACAGAAGCTCTTCCTTGCTTGTTTCCTTGTGTGTGAGGTCAGTACCTCACAATATGCCACAATTTCTTGCAATTATAGTACATTATTTTTGATCTTAGTGGCTCCTTACAGTCTCCGATTAGGTGCAACCCCCAACATCTATAGCACCTTATGCTTGCTGATTACATCTGATCTTTGTTTTCTTTTGGTCCCACAATTTGTGCAATTGCTGCCACTTTTCTGTAAACTAATCAAGGCAATTCCACTCTTGCTTGGGCTAAACTGTTCAATCATTTTGAAAGGGAATCAGTTTAAAAAAAGAAAGAAAAAGTGAAACTAATTTCATGTTATTAAAAATGCTGATCCATTTGATTAAAAAGTAAAAAACGGACACATGGGATAACAGTCTGGATACTGTAAATATTGTAAGTAATCATAATACCTTATCTCAAAGATATAGACAGATATTTGAGAGAATAGTTTGAGAGAAAATGTCCTGTAAGCCACAAAGTGCAGAATTGGCCCTCAAAAGATGTTAGGGAGTACACCAGCATAAACAAGGAAGTGAATTCAGCTGATATACAGGAACAAGATAACCGATTAAGAGGAAGTTATATAAATACTTGGCATATGAGAGGTGAGACAGAATTCCTAACATCCTTACAAGAAGATGGAATATTCAAAGAATAACTCAAACATCCCTTGATTTGGCCAACATTAATTCCAGAAGTGAATAAACAATTCCTTTATGTATGAAAAATTTAGTCTCATATTCTTATGACTAACATAATATTACGCATCTAAGACATTCACCTTCAGACGCAAATAAGTTTCATTGGTATAAATCACATAAACTTTATTTCTGTTGAAATACTTTTGGTCTATGATCATAAATTTTGTAGCTTCCTCATGTCCGGGTCACCATTTGTCATTGGTTTATGTTAATAAAATGGAGACATCTGACTAGACAGTGGATATCACTTGATATGAACTGCAGTGATTGTAAAAAGGATTCATGGGGCTTTATTTAAAATAACGGGAAGTTTCTTGCAGAATTCTTATAATTGGGAAGTTCATCTTGCTTATATTAGACTCGATATTCATCTGTGCAAGAATGTACAATGTGAACATACAAGTCCAAAGTTTTGAAAAGAATAATATATTAAACTTCACATATTTTTTTGTATTGCAATCTTAACTTTTTTTTTAATGACTTCATCTCCAAGGAAGGCGACAATGCCATTAAGAGGCAAGGGATTGCAGAGAGTGAAAGAAAATGAGAAGACATTTGTGAGGAAAAAGGACACTAAAAGACAGAAGATGGTAATTTAGGTTGCATTTAAACTTATTAAATATTGTAGGTATCAGGAAAGTAAGTTCTACAGGCAAGAAGTGTGAGAAAAACTATTACAATAGGACTTTAATTCACTTAGTATATTCATTGTTGTTGTAGTGTAGTTTGACAGTGGAGGCTTGTATTTGTACTAAGTCGGTCCTTAAAATAGGTTCGACGTACAAAACGTTAGGAACTTGATATAATAGGTAATGACGCAGAGATCTAGTTGTGGTGGCTGATACTTTTAGTATCCAACTAACGGTCGTTCGACATTCACTGACTGACCAACTCCTCCCTGAGCAACTGCTATTACTCCTACTTATTATAGGTGGGAGAGTCTATTAACAATAGAATAGGTGTGTTCCACTATAACAATTGTATAAATGTAGTTTTCTGAAGATTTTACTAACATCTGCTGCTTAATTTCATTTTTATTATGAAAATGTCAGCTTGAATAATAATATCTGACATTTTGTATATTTGATCTGACTTTCCATTTGAGTTACTCTTGAGTAATTGTTTCTTGTTTACATTTAACTTTGTCTGGCCTTTAAATTTGCTTCATAAACATTCATTTCAATCTTGTCTCAGGATAGGGAATTCAATCCCTATTATTTCAAGATAGGCTATTCACATGTAAATTTGATGGATAAATGAATTTCAGAATTTCTTTTTCTTTGTGTGAATAACAAATAATATTTTGCTTTAAGAACTTTATTTTTTTTTATCTGGACAGTAAATTTGCTTCTCAATTCCATTCTAGTGTCATAAAAATATGCATTCCCATGAGTTGATACAATCTTATTATTTCATGGTGACTGACTAGAAATTTGTGACTTCTGGCCTCCACCTAATGTATTTATATTCTTTCCAATATTTCCATGAAATTTCCAGAAAATAACTTATTGAATCTTTTTGCTAATTGTTAGAATTTAATTTTTGTTTCTAGACATTGGAAGGTGACTTTTGATTTTTATTTAGTTAACATTTCATATTATATGTTATACAATATAATATTTTATAATATATTATACAATATTAATTAGTCAACATTTAGGTGACATTTTGATTTATTGTCTACAAATTAAGTAGCAAAATGAAATTTTGTGTTTGTTTCATCTGCGATCCTTATTTTTTAGCAATTTTTAATATTTTGTTTTTAATAATTTCACACCAGGCAAGGCAATAAAGACACTAAGATGCAAAGGGGTTACCAAGGGTGAGAGAATATTATGGAGAGTAATATTAAAAGAACAGGAAGTAAGTCAGCAGAAGTTAACAATCGACATTGCATTTAAATTTCTGAGGATCAAAGTTGACTGGAAACCCAAAAGTCAGAAGAAATTGATTGATTCATTCATTTTCTACGGTTTATCAACCCTTTGCAGGTCATTTAATTTAATCCCTCTTGGATTAGGGGCCGCTCTGGAATTAAGGGCCCTTAAGTTTAAGTTTCATTAGTTTCATAATAGATCCACCATTGTCTGATGGAACACAATAATCTGCTGAGTATCCAATTCTGGATCATTTTCATCAATTGCTGCCTTTAATTGGTTAATTTGAGAAGAATACTTAGTTGAATTCAACATTTTCTTCACGCATGTCCATTTTTTTTTATTTTTCTCAAGACATTTTAAACATTCTGAATAGAGAAAAGGTTAATCATTACTTATAAACTCAAATGACCTCAAAATAAACAAATAATTACATTTAATTATAAAGACAAAATAAAAATATCTGACATATTTTCTTTTTTTTGTAAATTTATTTTTTTTATTGCTACTAAAACAATGACAACTTTTCTATACTGATTTTCAAGGCAGATAAACTTTTCTTCATTCAAAGATGAATGTTAATTACTTACTCTCACATCTTCCATTTGATCTTGTGCTATATTAAAGCAAAACTAAATATCAGCTGGAGGCTTTAATTTTTATGTGGCTTTATTAAAACATCCACAAATTTTCTGAAAAATAAACAACAGTTCTGTAAAATACAACAGGCTTTGTTATGCAGTAGTACTAAGAAAATGTTTTTACTTTTTTATTTTGTCTTTGATAACAAAGTCTTTGTGTACTTGAAATATATATATATATATATATATATATATATATATATATATATATATATATATAGGCAGGCAGTATTTTTTCATTGATGCATGTTTCATTCAATGATATAGACAAGTTTTGTCTATTTGCAAATTCCTTTCATATCATCAGACAACATGAAAGGAATTTGCATAAAATAATAAAATGAATATACAAAACTTGTCTATATTATTTAATGAATCATGCATCAATATATATATATGTGTGTGTGTGTGTGTGTGTGTGTGTGTGTTTGTATATATATAATTTAAAAATTACTTGTGTTCTTGTGCAGATCATTAATATAAAGTAGAACATGTGTAGTTTTATTAAGAAAGGTGATAATCTATATGAACTTGTAAATAATTTTACCTTGGAAAACTCAGGAATTAGTGCACTTTCTATATGTTTTGCTTTAATGAATTAATTTCTTTTTTAATAAAATCTGCATTTTATTTTTATCATTATTCATTATGCACATCCAATAGTCTGTACAATGTTTTAGAGATGAAGCACTAGCATTATTATTAATTTTTGCTTCATGTTTCTTTTAATCTTTTATTGCAATTTTGAATTTCTTATTTTATGACAATTAAATGTGCATAAAAAATTACAAATCTTTCTTCTTTATTCTGATCCACACTGTTTATTTGTCAGGCATAGATTCACAAACAATGATAACAAAAATAACACTCTGAGAATCATAATAATAAAAAAAAAAACAAATCATAAATAAGATAGAATATTTTTATTATTAAAACCCCAAATTATCTTCTATGATTTCATGAATTATTTACAACTAAATCCATAGCTTTGTTGTTTCAGTTGCTGTTTTGCCCAGTGCTGCAAAATTGGTAAATGGTTGAGTACTAAGAATTGGCATTAGCATGCCAACCATGGGATCCGTGTTCAGATCTCACCATGGTTGATTTATGAAGGAGGGGACTTCTTGATAATATAATTCTGATAAAACAATCCCAGCATGCATCACTGTTGAAAACTGCCTGAAAAACCATACCATTGGCTGAGCCATGTCTTGTAAGTAAAATTGGTGAAATGGAACTGTTTGAAAACTGTTAATGATTGCGCAAGCCTTTTTCTCATGGGTAGATAGAACCTTGCATGGTAATCTATATGGAGATGGTGACTTGATAAAAGTATTTATTTTTTGGCATACCACTCACAGGGATGTACAGAGAATTGTTATATGAGTTTAAAATATGCCACAGATTAGAATAGTATAGCTTGATTTGACCAGGAGATTTTGTATTGTTGTTCATCTGAGAAACATCTTCTATATACCATGTCACTTTGAGACATAGGCAATAATAGCTCTCCACAATTTCTTATCCTCTGTAGCTCTTAATAAATTTTGTCTTATTGTTATTTCTCCTAAACATTGTTCTGCCATCCATTTACTCATGCTCACTAAGTATGTTATGTGATATTTTTTTCTGTCCCTCTTGCCTTCAGTTTGTCCTGTGAGGATCAAATTTCCCAAGCACTCATTTCTCATTATGCATCTTAGAAATTTTAACCATCTCTTCCTGATGGTACGTATACATCCTGTCTGAAGTTATTAAGCAAATCATATAAACTTCAATAATTCAAATTTGGTTTGAAAAAAAATTATCAAATTTTAAACAATCAATTCAGATGTTAAAACAAAGCCAGAGTTAAAATTTTAGGTAGTATCAATATGTTTTATTGAAGTTATTTGATGTATTAAAAAACTGCCATCTGAAGTTATTAAGCTAATTCTTTTTCATGTGTGCACATCAGCAAAACAACTTTTATTTCACCATGTAAGTACAGGTGGAAGGAAAATTTGATAGTAGGACAAAAAAGGTAAAAAAATTATACCTTTCTGAATTTGCTGTCAAAAGATATCTGGTGGAGATACAAGCCTGAAATTTTACTCATTTTGAGATGAGGAATTCAACAAAATAGTTATTTTGTCTATAATAGAACCTTTTCTCATAAATATATTATTGAAAATTTTGTAAATTTATACAATTTTTGACTTTCTCAAAAAGGACAAGCAACATCAAAACTTTGAAACTTGTACAAAAGGAATCCATGGTCAATTTTCCAAACAAATACTTATTGTAAAGACTTAAAATCCCATTTTTAAATTAAAAAAGCCAACAAAATTGAAACAAGTAAAACAACATATATTGGAACTGATGAAAAAGACTTTCTGGGCAGTTTGAATGGCCCTACTGTACTTCCTCTTCTAATGGTGATTTGCAGTCTGAATTTCTTTATAGGCTTCTACAACTAATCTTTCTGGAACATTCCAGATTCTACCATCACTTGAAACAGACATTACACCCAAGTCCTATCTTAAGACAAAAGTTGACTTGTACAATGTCACACACCAAAGACCATCAGAAATAATAATTTCTACCCTTAGTTGGAGCTAGACACTTGATTATTGCACTGGTTGAAGAAGTAATGCCAATGACTTGGCCAATGTAGAAACTGGAATCACAGTATATGGCAACCCATTGGTCTTGTCTCTCATATCTGAAGATCATTTGATATGGTTGCTCTTTATCACATTTACCAGAGTTAAGCACTGGGTCTTCAAATTCCTGTGATGTAATTTAAATGGCAGTGAGTTCATCAGCTACAAAAAAGCATCATGGAAAGAATCGAAAAAAGACTCTTAAGTCATCATCTCCTTTAGTGGCTAAAATTTTCTTGGCTGTGTTAAATGTTTGTTGAACTTGCTTCATCATTCTTGACTGTTCCATCCTTTTGTATTAGGACAGTTTGCAGAATCATACTAAAACCTGCAAGTAAAAATGTACAATTTTTGTATCACAAAAGAAATAGGCGGGGGAAAAAAGAAGAGTGCTCCTTAACAAAGATTTTGCAATAGGAATTTTTATTTTTGTTAAATCGTCCTCTAAATCAGTGAGTTTACACCTATTGAAGTGCTTCCCTCAGGGTCCTTTACACCATAAAAGTTACAGAAGTTGGCCTATAAAACAGATGAGACCTCACCAGAACTACACTCAGATTACTGCGTGTTACTGCCACACCATTAAACTCCATCCCCCTACCCAACACTAATTTCTATGTTCTTTCATTCACATAGTGTTTTTAACTGCATCAGCAACCTTTTTATACATTGCAAGGACTTTGGGGTCTTCTTTTTCCTACCTTCCTACCTCTTTTTTTCACTTACAAGAAAACAATTTCTAAGGATGTTTAGTTGATCATTCACTGAACACAAGATTTTTAAATATTCATCATAGCTACATGTAAATTTAAAAACCTAATGTAATCTCCAGGCATGGAAAACATTAAAAAAATAAAACAGACCTGCAATATCAGGAAAAGCAGAAAAAAAAAATTTTTACAAAAAAATAAATGTCTTAAATTTTATAAGTTTAGGCTTTTGCTTTATAAAGAAAAAATGCAACAATTGAAAATTTACATAAAAATAAATGACCTGAAAATTTTAAAGTTACATTCTTTTTTCGAATGGCAACATTTACTCTTGAATTTTTATCGTTGAATTAGGTCTTAAAATGTTACTGTTCATTAAAATTTAAAAATATAATTATAATTAAAAAAATTACCATAAAATAAAACCTAATTTCAAAGTTTAAAAAAGTTTAAAAAAAAGTAATATTTACTAATTACCAAAATTAATTATTTAAAAATAAATTTGGTAGAAAAGTAAAAATATTTTTCCAGTGTTAAAAGTAAAGAATATCTTCCCAGAAATATCCATTTTAAAAAAAAAAAAAAAAAGATTTATTTTAGAAATGATATATGTAATTTTTACAGACTCATAGTAGTTAAACTGAAAAATATATCCTTTTATTATTTCATTTTTTTTTATAAAATGTATCGAGTCTAATTAAAAATAATTTAAATGTTGAATTTAATCCATGAAATAATGAGCTAATCCCCAAAATTATTTAATTAGTAATTATAAAATTTTAACAAACATTTTTAAAATTACAATATTTTATATACACAAATGCAAGATTTATAAAAATAAATTATAAATACAAACATGCACACACACACACACACACACACACACACACACACACACACACATATATACACATACACATGTTGTGAATATGGATTATCTCCTCTTAGATAATCCAAGCTATAAAAGCTGTATACTTCCGCTGTCAAGTCAGATGAGTAGTAGTATTCTTAATTGAATAAACGATTACTAGACAGAATCTCTTGTCCTGTTTTCATTACATTTTATTCAATTAAGAATGGAACAATTTATGCGACCTGAGCGACTTACCACAGATCCAGAAAGCGATTCAGCCGACAAGTGCTGAAAACATTGGCGGGAGACATTTACAAATTTCATCGAGGTTCTACATTCAGAAAGACCGGGACATCCCATCAATAAGCGTGCGCTCCTAACCAACTACCTGTCTCACACAGTCAACGAAATTATCTTGGATTGCGTTACCTACGAAGAAGCAGTTGATGTACTGAATGCTACATACATAAAGCCCCAAAATGAGATATTTTCTAGACACCTACTTGCGACTCGCCGACAAGAATCAGGCGAGACATTGGACCATTTCCTTAAGAGCCTTTGGACACTGAGCAAAGATTGCAACTTCTGCCCAATGACGGCATTAGAGGCCCAAGAGCTACACATTTTGGACGCCTTCATTAACGGCTTACACAATACTCAGATAAGACAACGTCTTCTTGAGAATAAGACCCTTACACTTAGAACAGCTTACGAGCAAGCCTATATCTTCAAAAGTGCTATACAGCAGTCTAGTTCTTATTTACAGCCAGACACTGTGGGCGCCACGTTAAACCCACCTGTTCTTACTGTCCCCCTCATGACGATAGTCCGGACGAAGCTTCAAGAACAATCGGTCACTGCCGCTTTAAAAAAAGGACACTTGCTATTTTTGCGGCTTATCTAAACACCCACGAGTCTCATGCCCTGCCAGAGATACTCGTTGTCATAAATGTGGAAAACTTGGTCATTTTTCAAAGGTATGCAAGTCTTCTAAAACTCTATAAATCCACTCGTCAAAATACTTCTGCAACTTTAGCCGCCCCCCGACTGCCTTTCAAAACTATTGTAAAAGTGAAAATTAACGGGAGGTCTACAAATGCCCTGCTCAATACCAGGAGCTCAGGAAATTTTATCAAAGAAAGCTTGGTAAAAACCAACAAATTGTATTTTGTCCGCTCCCCCAGCAGAGTAACAATGGCAAACGTGTCATTGTCTGCGCAAGTAAGTGGTTATTGTTTGGTGGACTTACTATTTAATGATGTCTCCTATAAAACCACTAAATTATCCGTAATGAAAAACCTTTGTTGCGAAATAATACTGGGACACGATTTTTTGCAGCAACACTCACAGGTTGAAATTCCGTTTGGCGGTTCAATGCCCGGATTGAAAATTTGTGGATTGGCGACAGCAAAAATCCAGTACCCGTCACTTTTCGAAAACCTAACTGAAAACTGCAAACCCATAGCAGTGAGAAGCAGACATTTTTCTTATAATAATAAAAAATTCATTGACTCTGAGATAAAAAGACTACTTGAGGAGGGTATAATTGAGCCTAGCAAATCACCCTGGAGGGCTCAGGTAGTTATAACCACTTCTAGCAACCATAAAAAGAGAATGGTTATAGATTACTCCCAAACCATAAATAGATTTACTCTTTTGGACGCCTTCCCACTACCCAGAATAGATGAAATGATAGGCGAAATAGCCAAATATCGTATGTTTAGCACTCTGGACTTGAAAAGTGCGTACCATCAGATCGCCATTAGACCTAGAGACAAGCCATACACTGCTTTCGAGGCGAACAGTCGACTATATCAATTTCGCAGGATTCCTTTTGGTGTTACGAATGGGGTAGCCAGCTTCCAAAGGATAGTCGACCAAATCATAACGGATGAGAAACTGGAAGGCACATTTGCGTACATTGACAACGTCACAGTATGTGGCCATAATAGAAAGGAACACAACGAAAATCTCAGACGGTTCATGTCCGCCGTCGATAAATACAACCTTACCCTAAACGACGACAAATGCTCGTTTGGAGTGGACAAAATAAACCTACTGGGGTATACCATAAGCAAAGGTTTTATGGCACTGGACGCATATCGATTGAAACCTTTACTCCAGATGCCTGTCCCTCACAACCAGCCTTCCCTTCGACGTGCTATGGGCATGTTTGCTCATTACTCTCAATGGATTGCTTCGTTCTCAGAAAAGATACATCCATTGACACAAGTAGAGACGTTTCCTCTGTCCCATCAAGCCGTTGAGGTATTCGAGGGACTGAAAAAGGATATTGCAAAATCTGCAATTACAACAATAGACCAAAATATTCCTCTGGTTGTTGAAACGGATGCGTCAGACTGTGCTATTGCTGCTGCTTTGAAACAAGCTGATCGTCCTGTAGCCTTCTTTTCAAGGACCCTCTCACAGGCTGAACGACAACACCCCGCAATTGAAAAGGAAGCCTACACCATAGTCGAGGCATTAAGAAAATGGCGACACTACCTGATCTGACACCACTTTAAACTTATTACTGACCAGAAATCAGTTGCTTTTATGTTCAACTCTAAAACTACGAGTAAAATAAAGAATGAGAAAATAGCGAGGTGGAGAATTGAGCTATCTTGTTTCTCCTTTGATGTCAGCTACCGACCTGGCAAGGAGAACTTAACAGCTGATACACTGTCAAGAGCATGCTGTACGGCATCAAGCGGGGACGAACTCCGAATGCTACATAACAATCTCTGTCACCCAGGCATTACTCGAATGGTTCATGCTGTGAGGTGTAGAAACTTGCCTTTCTCAGTGGAGGAGGTAAAAAGAATTACAAATTCTTGTCGAACGTGTGCTGAAATAAGGCCTCGGTTTTATAAACCCCAAACTGGCGTTTTAATAAAAGCAACACAACCGTTTGAAAGACTCAATCTTGATTTTAAAGGACCACTACCAAGTAAAACAAGGAACAGATATATATTAACGGTTATTGACGAATATTCACGGTTTCCTTTTGCCTTCCCTTGTTCAGACATATCGGCTGCTGCAATTATACAATGCCTCTGCTCACTGTTCCCCTGCCTATATACATTCGGACCGAGGGGCTTTCATGTCAGAGCAGCTTCGGCAATTTCTACAGGAACGAGGAGTAGCTATAAGCCGGACAACTCCCTACAACCCACACGAAAGGTTTCTACCTTTTCAGCAACGGAGTTCGGTGGGAGCTTCGCTTCCATCTTGGCTCTCTCGACCCGGTACTGTGTTTCTGAGACGACATGCACGTTACACCAAGAACGATCCCTTGGTGGACGAGGTAGAGCTTATAGAGGCAAACCCTCAGTACGTGCTAGTACGACATGCAGATGGTAGAGAATCTAATGTGTCTCTCAGGGACCTAGCACCGGCTGGAGACGTACCCGGACTGTGGATAGCCCCTGAGGACAGACCAACTACCCCTGACACTGAAGCCCCTCCGGAAGATCATGGCACTGAAATTGTTCCTGACACGCCGTCTGACGACACTGTCTCCGTTGAGGCCCCATCAGACACTTCGGATGGGCCAACACCTGAAACCCTGACAGATGAAGGGCTAGCACCGAATAAACGTGTTCATCCAGAGACTGACTCTGACACGGAACGGCCTGCTCCTCTGAGAAGGAAACATTTCGGAGCAAGGTATTTTAGAGCCCACAGACAGGCTCGCACTGAAGAGCCTCCCTTGTTCGAGTACTCCGACCACGAATCATGGACTGCCGAGGCGGCCACTGTGAACTCGTAGGGAGCCTGGACATTCAAGGGACTTTCTTCCCTATCAGTGAGAAATTTGGTGGGGGAGAATGTTGTGAATATGGATTATCTCCTCTTAGATAATCCAAGCTATAAAAGCTGTATACTTCCGCTGTCAAGTCAGATGAGTAGTAGTATTTTTAATTGAATAAACGATTACTAGACAGAATCTCTTGTCCTGTTTTCATTACAACACATACACACATTTTAGAATTACAATACTTTATTTCATTTTTTAGATACACAATTTTTTTTCATTGACAAATACAAGATTCATATATGTACATTTAAAAATTACGTTATTTTATGTACATAAAGTTTCTTTTTTTTTTCTATGAACAAATATGAGAGTGTAAAATTTAATCAAAATATGTATTTTTAGTTTATTTTTTAATGCCTATTTATTTATACAACTTTAGCATAAACATAAGAAAAAGATTTAAACTCACCTAGAGTCTGTGAAATGTCCATTGATGAAACAAGTCAGATTTAAAAGCTCCAAATTTTATCAAAATAACTTAAATACTGGCAATATTGCCAGTTGAACTTGAAGGAAATTTCACTGTTGACTCATTTTTGCACTTTAAATTAGGCTGGTTGGGGATACTTTCTTAGGTATAGGAGAAGGAACATTGTCATACAGAAATATATACTTCATTTTGAAACTACGAGATTGTGATTTGTACCAGGCAAAGAAAGTCTTGTTCGTAAAATCATGATGGTTAGCACTGTTCAGTTTAACTTCTTCATCGGCTTTGAAGAGTCCAGTAATGGTTTGGTTGACAATTCCAGCCCATATTATAACACTACTACTTCCTTGTTTTCTTTTAGTCACAGGCACATCTGAATTGGATAAAATCCATCCTTTGACCCATCCATCATATCCATCAAATATCACTTGAAATTCATCTGTGAAAATTACTTTAGAAAAATTAATTTTCATGTATTTCTTGGCTCAATTTTGACACTTTAAAATATTTGTTTTAGTTGAAGGAGGTTGCCTAGGAAATTTTTTTACATAGCCCAATTCGCAAAATATTCTACACCTTTTGTCCTTCTTGATTCCCTCAATTCCAGCCTTTTCAAAGATCTGAGCATTGATCAAAAGTGGTTGTTTCACTATAACAAACTTTAGTTTATGTTCTTCTCAAGGAAATAAGTTCTTAAAGCCGTTTCCTTTGCTTTGAGTTCTCAACTTATATTTTCAGCAGTCTTTTTTATTGTTCGATGATCTCTGCAAGGCTCTTTTGATATCTCCAATGTGGACATTCCCTCACTCAATAACTTTGTTATTTTCTGTTTTTCAGCAATTGTTAGATCCTTCCCTTTACCCATGTTTCAACATATATTATAGACAAAAAGAAAAAATAGTTTTTATTAGATTTCAGAGCTCTTAAGCGAATATTTGTTTAATCTGCCTGCTAACTTCAGTCAGTTTATTTCCGTAAATTCCAAATATCTCAATATTTAACCATTAAAAATGGCAAAAAATTTAGTTAAATATTTTACTAAGGGTGGAAATGGACATGTTTAAATTTGACAAATATTGGTTCAGAACATTTTGAGTTATTGAGGTTTATTTGAATTTTTATCTGAAATTTGTAGTTTGCCTGTTGGGCTCTTTTTTTTTTTTTTTTTTTTGCTAATAAGCATGCATTCTGTTTACTTACAGTTGATGTTTAGTCCATTCTTCTTGCTTTCCCTCACTGTCTTATGTCGTGGTCCTTGTAGTGTCGTTTCTATATCAGATATCAACATTGTGTCATCTTCACATTTTATGTTGTTTAGATTGTGGCCATCAATAATTAATCCTGGTAGGACTTCATACATTTTTTTTCAATTTACTGGAATATTATATGTAGCCTATAATAAATAAATATATATACATACATATATATATATATATAGTCATCCACAGACAGACTCTTTCCCTTTTTCATAGCTCACCAGTATGGCTAGAAATTCGAATGCCTCAAGCTGGGAGAGAAACTCAATTGATTCGGTATCAGTTGTAGATTCTACCCCTAAGCCATTGACGCACAGCAGGGATGAAGGTGAATTTAGATGTATTTATTTTTTTAGATAAACACACCAGTGACTGGAGAACTCAATTCATCTTAATGAAGAGTCTTGCATTAGCAGCAGTAATAGTCACTGTTTACAAATTCACTTTTCTTCCTGGGAGCTGAAACGAAATATTTTTTTCAGGAGCATGCATATATATATATATATATATATATATATATATATATATATATATATATTACTGTTCTAATCACATTACCATAGATAGATTAGAAAGCAAAGTAGCCTTAGATAACCTTGGCATTTTGCATTACTTTTTTTGAACTAGTTACTTTTTAGTATTTATTAATTTTAGTTTTGTCATAATCTCATATTTTCTGTTAAAACTTCCCGTTACGTTTTGTGCTTTGCAGTAACTTTAAAGGATTAATTCCTTGGATGAATGCCACTAAAAAAGAAGTTTTATGGCTTAATTTATATTTTTCTATTTTAAAATGGTTTTTCTGCCAAACAAATTCAAAGAGACCATTTTTATTTGTGTGAGACAACTATGGAGACAATCATTTCACCGTCTGTTTCCTGTCAAAGTGAACTAAAAACAAAGATTTTAAAAACTGATTATGATTTTGTTGTAAACATGTAACATAGACTTTCAAAATTTTATATTGCTCCTTTTTTTTTTTTTTTAAATGGTATGTTCGTTCAGGATGTAAGTGATCATGTTTCTCCACAGATTCCTTTTCCTTATTTGTAAACTGCTCTACATTCTTAGGAAAAGCAGTGAAGTGATTTTCTGTTGTCATCTACGCAGTTTAAAATTTAGAGTTTTATTTCTCTTAGACTGATTGACACTGAAGACCATAGTGCCCAGTTCTACACTACTATTCAGCCCAAAGCTGGTGGGGAAAAACAGATGAATGTTTTTTTCAAAGGATATTTGTGTGAAAGTGAATGCAACAGATTATCCGGAATCTGATCTTGGCTTGCCAAATTTACTTTCCATGTCAATATCTTTTATACTGCCTGCATCTAGTATAGAATTCATTTTAAGGCAAATTGTATTTTCTTTAATAAAATACAATATAAGTAAAACTCGGAATTTATAAAATTATTTAAGATTCACATAAAGTGCAAAATGAGATCTTAATATTAAAGTAATATGAAAGCTTGAAATAAATTCATTCAATAAAATTCTCTTCTGATATGAGATAAATATTTGAGGTATTCTTCACAAAGAGCAGAATTTGTATGATATTCCTGCAATAAATAATAGGATCTTAGAAGTATATTGACAAATTTATCAAGAGTAAAATGATACATTGTTAATTTTTTTTTTTAAATGGCAAAGAAAAATTAACACAAGCCTAATCCCTATGTCTGCAGCTTATTTTCAAATGTTCAAAATTAGCAGGAAACGAAAAAAAATACTTTTATTTTGGATTCCTCAAGAAGAAAGCATATTGCATTAAAACTTGCTCCAGTGATTATATATGAAATTGTAACTTATCATGATATTGAACTTGATAACTTTGATAATAATATTTCCTTACCAAAAACAGAGAACCAAATAGAAAGAGATTATAATTTTTTCTGTAGCAATATTACCAAGGACATTCTTCAAAATATTAGCTAGTGATTAGCAAGACTTCCCCAACTGATATGAAAAAAAACTAATAAAAAAAAAACGGGAAAACTACTTTGAAGGTCATGCAGAGTATGAAAAATACAGGAAAAGATAAAAGATTATTATTCTGTATTGGATGATCGTCCTGGGTGTAACAATAAACTACGTCTGGCAGCAAAACCTCTAATTGGGAGATTGAAAGTTTTGAGGAACCTGGGACCACCTCTTAATTGTGGTTGTTCTCAAGTCCAGGGTGGTAGCATCTGTTAGGGTCCTAACTATGGGCAAATAGCTAAACACCAAATTGGAGTCAAATAGTATGAAAGTATAAAAATACATTTTTATCATAAAAATACCAACAATACATTTTTGTCCAGAAAATGACTAATGCTCCCAAGAAAATTAAATTTCAGCTTTAAATGACCCATAAGGAGTCGATATGCCACTAAACAAACATAGGGTGAAGTATTGCATTGATACATTATTTTATACACTTTTTATGCACAGGGGAAAATGTTATATGTTTGGCACTTTCTATTTTCAGATAAACAAAATCGTAAATGAACATTCTTACCTGGGTTTGGGTTACATCACCTGTTTAACAAATTAGATAATTGTTGTCATTATTGAATCAATTTTTAAATATAGGGTGCCCCACAGAAGAAAAAAAAAACAGGAAATTTGGTACAGTTTATTTAATTGTTGGAATTTTTCTCACAGTTATTTAAAACAAAAACAGAACAAAAAATGTCACATGTGTAGTTCAAACTAAAATAATTAATTTTTTTTATATGTTAGTTTTTTTGTTTTTTTTCATCATATAGTAAATCTAAAATTTTCTGGTTTTTGATGGGGTACACTAGTATCTTTATTTTTGTTGTTTTTAGCACTCAGCCTAAAAGCAAAGGATATGTGGTGTTGTGTGATGGATAATGGCTCAGAATGAGAAATCTGAGAACTGAGTTCAAATTCTAATTGGGTTTGTAACATTTACTTACATGTAAATACCTTTGGGAAAGACATAAATCCATCTCTTCTCTATGGATTGAATAGAAGGACAGACTGGGTCCTATAGCCTTGGTTGGCAACCAGCCTATTACATGAAATCTTCTGCCTATTCAGTCATTAATCAAAAGACATGATCACCTAAGCATGTATCACACATGACAATTGACTTAATCTGATTTTGTCTAAATCTCTCTATTTATTCACTTATGCTGGTGTGAAATCGTGTTAATTTCTTCATCAAAGAAATTTTTCTTACAAAAATTCGCCCAATACAAGGCTCGAGAGCCACTCAAGGTAGTGGGTTATTGTTGAAATGGTTATGATGAACGAGATGCGTGATATGAATGCAAGTAGATGGTAAGAACCTATGATCATGAGGATTGATAATGATTGACCCTTCATTTGAAGAGATTAAGATTATAGTGATCAGGGAAGTATCTATGTGGGAGTCTTTTCTACAAAGTGGCAGTTTTTTTAAATTTCTCTTTATACTTGGAATATAGAGGAAATGTGGGTGCTTCATCTCTGTATAAGGAGCAGGGTATGTTTTAGCAGTAAAGGTCTGAACTGGGGGAATATATACCTGAATAAATTATTATTTTATTCTTCTGCTTGTTAATATGTGCTCCATAACATTCTGTAATGTTTATCAGTCTTTCAGATATTGATTTTGCTTTTCTACTGTTTTGACTTTGACATGAAACTTTTTTATTGCTTCTTAGAGATCTTCTTTACTTGAATATTGATTTCCATTTTAATATACATCTCTTTTAATGATGGAACACAAGATTTCTGTTGTTGAAGACATATCTGGGAAGCTTGGAGCCCATTCTGTTCATTTGCTGGCTTTGGAACCATTTATTTGCCAAGGTTCAAGCTTTGCAGAACGTGAACGAGCATTGTCTTGCATGAATATATTCTTTAGCTAAAAGTTTCTTGATGGTGATTTTTTTTTTTTTTTACTATTCAAAAAAAATATTTTGTCTCAAAAAATAATTCTCTGTATTTAATTTGATATTATCATCAATTTTAAAGGGACCTATGATTTTTGGTGCCAAAATATTAATCCACTTTTTACTATTATTGATTTGAAGGATGCCAATTTCAACTCAACCATCAGGAAAAAAAGAAGAAAGAAATTCTAGTATATTCATTTTTGTCATATATAATTTTCATTGGTTAATCAGGTTTCAAGTGCATTTGATTTGTTAAACAATGTTAGTATAATTTATGGCATTCTGAATTCAAGGAGAGATGATGCAATCTATTTACATTGCTCAGACTATAATCCTCATCTTTGTTGCCATATTTATCACAATGTCTCGGCCATTGTGCACTCCAGCCTTCTTCAGGTGGTTGGGATGTCGAACTGAACCCTTTGCTCGCTGGGGTAGACTGTTCTAGTTCCATGTGTCATGTCTAATGGATGTCAGTTATCTGTTAATTCCCTTCTTGATGAGGATGATAGACTGAACAATGTAAATAGTATACATAATACCTCATCTCAGAAATATAGACAGATGAGGTATTCTTTGGAAGTCCATGAAATTAATGGATTTCAAGCCTAACTGAAAAAACAAATATTGTTTTGTGTATGTAAAGGTATAATAATTATCTATGTGGACATTAAATGATAATGTATATTCATAAGTGTGGGTGTGTATGTCTTACAAGAGATATTTTATAGGAAACAAAATGCATCTTATAAACAGCAATATATGGTACTAATTGTATGGAAATCAATTAAGCAGAGAATAGGTTTTAATCTTAATTAGCTATCTTTTCTATATTCTCAATTATGACCTGAAATCTTCCATAATGTTTTTGTCTTTCATGTCACATTGAAAGATGATACAATCATGATAAAGGATGACAAGATAACACTGAAGAAGAAGGAATTTCCAAATTATTCTTAGACCAAATGTGTTTCTTGTAACATTTCCTTGTTCAGGGAGAATTTTATAACATTGTTCCACGTTTTCTTCTGATCTGTTTCTTCCAAATTCTGATTTCAAACTTAAAGATGATCAAACCTTTTCTTTCCATAAATTTATCTGCTGCAAAACATTTATTTCAAATAAAATATTTTCTTCCATTTTTGTTATGATGATTTTTTTTTTTGCGGGAATTTCTTTTATTTGTTATATCTGTCCTATTGGCCATTGTACACTTGAAATTCTTGCCAGCATTAAATTTAGTCAAAGGATTATTATTTGTGATGAAGTCAGAATTTATTTACCATAACTACTTACATTTGTAGCTGTCATAGAGTTTGGACATTGGCGATGTCTGATTCCTTGAAGAAGTAGACACAAAATAAACAATTGATAAGAACAGTAAAAAAAAGAAAGTAAAATATTCTTAGAATTCCCTGAAAACTATTTGAATTCAGAGAAGATTATAAGACATCTAAACAATATCTTCTTTGTATTTTCTAACTGATTAATAGAGAAATTATTTTTTTATTTCGTTTTATTTTCCTAATGAATATAAAAATGAAAATTAAAAAAACGCATGTTTATAATTTAAAAACTGTTAGTATCCAGAAGAAAATTTGGACAAATCTTTTTATTAAATGTCAACCTTGTCTTCCACAAATAATTTGGCAGATTTCTTGCCAAAGAATTTTCCAAGGTTTGTCTTTTTTTCCTCTTACTTTGGCTTAGTCTGAGATTATTCTAGTTCATTGCTTTTTTTTCTGACCAATCACATTTCTCCATTGATATTTGACTTTTTTTTTTCTTCAGGCCAAAAGTCAGCTTCATTTGCTTCAGTGGCCCTGAATCAGAGCTTCTTCTTTCTTTGTGATTAGGTTTTGGAAAGTTCAACTTTGACCTTCCTTTATTTTCTCAACACTTGGAGAAAAACTTGCCATTTCTATGATTAATGTTTTTGATGCCAGAAAAATCAAAGTTGTATTCTTAGAGAAATTCCCACATTTTGTTGCTAGAATTTGTCCATGCCTAATTCTGGGACAGAATTATATGACGTTTTAACAGAGATCAAATTCTTTTGTTTGTTTGACTAGTGTTGTCTAAAATTCTGAAATAAAACATCCTATAATTGTGCTTATCTTTCCGTTTATTAGATCACACGACCATTATGCCCTGCCAATACCTCATAAATAATGCACTATTCAGTTTTGATTGTGTAGAAAGAAGAGAAAACAACACTACTTGGTTTCAGTGAGAAAATGAATGAATATAGGAAAGAAAGACGTGTTTAACAGCTGTTTCAGTGAAATGGAGTAAGTTGTCAATTACAAATTTTTTCATTTGTACCCACTTACTTCTTAAAATAACGACCAGTATTCATATTGATGATTGTAATTGCAATATTTTGTTATATTTAATGATGCAATAGAGGAATTTCCATGGATATTTTATTGTTTTAAAACTCGCCATAAGCTTACTCGGACTTTAACTTAAGAATTAAGATTCATCAAAATATTAAATTAGGAAAACCCTGAAATTTTTATGGGTTAGTTTTGATTATTATATAATTTATTCAGGTAAGTTCTGTCTAAATTTCTGAGATGAGTTATCATTATTTATATAATAGACATTCAGATTTTTGTCTTTGTTTTAGTTCTTTTTATCACAAGATTTCAACCATTGTATGATCATCAGCACATATACTAGGCTATGAGGATCTCCTTCATAAGCCTAGTATAGAATTAAGATATGGGAGCCATTAATAATTAAATAGTGAGAAATGACAGCAAGGCTTCAACTGACTGCAGCAGCAGTGTTAAGAAAAGTGATGTAATAGAATAACCTGCCACCCTCATGAGTGGCGGCACTATAAGTGGTAACCATCTACAAGTATCTATGAGGACAGTGGACGGGAGAGTTGAGCTGGGATCTGCGAGAACTAGCAGCCTTCCAATAGCAACATTCACACAACTGAAATGACTGTGCATATAACTATTACTTCCTTGCTTGTTTTACTGGTTTCTACAATAAACCTGTTATGATTTATCCACTGTGTTTGTCCATTCCATATTCCTATTAGCAACGAATATAACAAAAAGAGAAACTTCAGTGAATGCAGTCTAGCATGACAAGAAACAGCAGAAGACAGAGATTAGGCTTAAGGCTCTAAACTCTACACTCAGGATTGTACCACAAGAAAATAGGCTAGTGGATTAAAGCATTGGTTTGTGAATTTGTTGACTTAGCAATTGAGTGGAAACAGTAAGCAATAACTCAGCAGTACTAAATAAGAGCTAGACAAGATATCCCTAGACATGTGCAGTGGGATGTGAATAATCATGGACATTAAATAAATGGTTCAGTTCAAAATTCTCTGAAGGTTGCCCAGATCGACAAGCATCTGATGAAAACTAGATAATTCAACAACTGAAAAAGTGATAATAACAACAAAAAAGAAGACAATAGTCTGAATGTAAATAATCCTATTATAATTGTGCTTGCCGCTCTCTTCATTAATTCGTAAGACCATTATACCCCTTACAATACCTAAAAAATAATGGACTATTCCGTTTTGATCACATGGAAAGAGGAGAAAAGACACTACATGGTTTCAGTGAGAAAATGAAAAAGAAGTTTTGGTTTGGTTTATTTTGTTTTTATGGCTTATCAACCTCAATGGGTTGCTGACAAGATTTTTAGGATATGTTCATATGAATAAAATATGTATTAATATTTTTTTTTCAAAAATGTATTGAAGGTAATTTTTTTTTTTTTTCCAAAAATGTATTGCTGGTACTCTTACTATGAAAATCTATTTTTATACTTTCATATTGTTTTGACCACAGTTTGGGGTTTAACTATGTATTTGCCCATAGCTGGGACCTTAACAGGTGTTACCAGTCCTCGTCAGTATGGATCTGGGGACAACAGCAATTAAGAGATGGTTCAAGGCTCCTGAAAACCTCCCAGTCAGAGGCCTTGCTGTTGGATGTAGTTTATTATCATATCCAAGATGAAAATAAGGAAGGGAACATACAAGTGGAAAGAGAGATTTAGATTAAGCTAACAGATACTACACTTTGATCTTAACCAAAATGCTGAGAAACAATTGTATTTTTTACTGTCTCACACTGGCAGGATGTGACACAAGGTCAGTTTAATGTGGAGAGCCCGAGCCTGTGCACCCAGGCCGGTTTCAAAGATAGTTCAGCCCTGCAACCCTTGGTTGCACTGGCATTGCTATTACTACCAATCCTCCCTCTTTAGTGCAACGAGGAACATACTACCATGGGCAACTATTTCTCGAGACCAGGCACTTCTCAATTACATTTTCAGTTGAACTCTGTCCACAGACAGAGGAACAACTGAGAGATGAAATGTAGTTTATCCACCCGAGAGCAGATACTACACTCTGATCACAGCTAAAAGCTCAAGAAGTGATGGTAACTAAGATAAAACAACATTTTTCAGGAATAAAGTATCCAGCAACAGAAACAAATTAAGGTAATTGTCAAAAATCCAGTTACCATAAATAGAATAACATTTGAAATATTTTAAAATTATTAAGAAAAATATTTGTAAGACAAGGATTTGGCTAGTGTAAATAATTATCCTTATCTTTGTTGTTTTTACTTGTTTCAACAAGCTATGTTCTTTAATCTTCTTTCCAAGCATGTTATGCCTTTATTATTCTTTGAGTGCCACTGAGTATTTCATAAACTTTCTATTTATTTCCATAAATTTAATGTAAAGATCTGAGTATCAAATCCAATAAAGAAAATAACGTAACTGCCAGAATGTAACAATTATCAAAATATGAATAACAAATTATTTCATTTACATTCCACAATGAGTTGTTTTTTGTTTTGATGATAATAGTTTTTGGCTGTTCCTGCTTTGGTGAATATGAGATAATTATCAGAGAGTGGTTTAAACAAATTCTAACTCATCCACTCTCTCTTCTCTGTTAGGGGCATCCTTTTGACAATACACCTTTGCTAAGATATCTGGCAGTATCTAAAACTTTTATTAGTTCATTCTGATTGTTTGATTGGTGAAGCTCCTTGCTACAAATTTCTCAGAAAAGTTAAATTGATTTCAAACAATGATGTTCCTTCCACTTGATCAAATTATGGTTTTCATTCTCTCTGGGGAATCGGCACTTAAATGAATATTATCAGCCTGACACCCACATGTTTTAGACTATAATGTTCAATCTTTGAATAATATAATTAAATTTTATTTTTCACCATCTTTCATAGTTAAGAATGTCTGCCAACAAATTCAGAGAAATTCATTTGGATAACCTAAAGCTAAAGAAATGGTAATAATTGCAAATGAGAAATCCTGGTTTTTAGTTTGTTCTCTGGTAGCCATTTTTGAATATATGAAATACTAAGGTGACTTGATTTGTAGAATTTTCTGCTGGTTCCCGTAAGGGGTACATAATAAGCTTTCAGAAACTGTTTAGTTTATTGGGTTTCATTCGATCAGTTTTGCAAAATTTGATCAACAGAAATGCAATGGCTCAAAGATTAAGCTGCAGAAAGAATTTTTTTTCATGAATAACAATAGATTGTAAGCCATTCTGGAATAGTAAATGTGTCATTTACTTTTTTCTCATTAGACATTAGTCCTGGGTATGATGATAAACTACATCTGGCAGCAAGGCCTCTTATCAAGAAATTGGAAGTTTTGAGAAGCATCGAACCATCTCTTAATTGTTGTTATTTCCAGAGCCACCCTAACCCAGGGTAGTAGCACCTGTTAGGATTCCAGTTAGGGGCAAATAGTGAAACCCAAAATAAAAACAAAACATTAGGAAAGTATAAAAATTCATTTTATAGTAAAAATACCAGCAAAACATTTTTAAAGAAGTACCAACAATACATTTTATCTGTAGTTTAAGCCATAAAACTTTGTTCAAAATATTTAAATTTCAGTATTAAATAACTCATAATTTGATATGCTGCTAAACAAAATCAACCAACCAATCAACTTATCAGAGAGAAAAACTTAGTTTATATTGTAGTATTCATCCAGCAATGACATGCAATGTAGTCTCACCTTACAACAAAATTTTAATTCTATTTCTAAATTCTAATATCTTTTATATTACTAGCTAGCTTAAAAGCCGCACTCCATGTTGACTTTTAAACTAGCTCCCTGGGAGGGCTAATTGGACCCCTCTGGCACAAAACAAAATGAACCTCTGATCCAGCTTAGAAAACAGCAATGATAATTTTGAAGAAATAACTTTAAATTCTTCATTTTACTCACTTTAACTCTCCTTCAGGCTATAAGTCTAGTTCTAAATCTTTTTGTGTTACTTTGCACTCAGTATAAATTAAAAACTTTTAAAATCACTAATTTTTCTAGTTATTTCAAAATTTGAATTTTTTAACTGTTGTCGTCTCGGGCATAAATACCCATGCTAGATATTCAAGCACCAGATGAATGACAGATTTTCAGTCCTGGGATCATCTTGATTCCAAATAGGTATATGTTTATGTAGAGCAAGTGTGGCTCGAGGGGTTTCAGACACACACGCACAGATGGACAGACAGAATTTGCTGTTTATTTATTTAGATGATGATTAAACAATAAAGACATGTCCATTTTTTATTTTTCTCCTGAACAAATGCTTTGTCAACTCTCTCATGATAGACCTCTACTACGTACAGTCAAGAGCCAATATTTCCTAATGTTGATAGATCAATGCTAGTATTACACTAATGAAAAGAAAAGAAAATGTAATTCATTATTGAGATTATGAACCCAATCAAGTAACACAATTAAAAAAATTCATAATTCTAAGACTTAGATTATTTTAAAGAAAAAATATGAAGAATTTTATCATAAGCCCAATTTTTTTTTTTCTTTAATTGTTTTTTTATAATTGAAGAATCCAAAACAATAGCTCAATTAGGATGTAGATAATCATGACTCTTGTAATAAATGTATTTTTGGCAAAGATAGTAGAACAGTCTCTCATTACCTTTTCCATTGTTTGGAATTCAGTCTTGTTGCCACCTAAGGTTCCTCTACAATTTAACAGATAGACGGACAGGGTGAGAAGGAATAGATTAATGCCTTTCTCATAGGTATTTATGCAAAATTGAATGCAATGGGTCCAACCAGAGTTTGAACTCTTTTTTTTTTTTTCAATTTCAATGACTATAGCTTTTACATGATTAACACATCCCATCAACCATTAGATATGTTTAAAAGTTCACAGTAAAGTCCTTTTTGAAATTTGAACGTGGAATACATAAAAGAAACTCTAAAATTTTGTAGACAACCGACAAAAATTTAAGTCATCGGTTTTCCTTATTTTTCTATTGGGAAATTTAGAAACAATGGTTCAAAACTGTTTGCTAGATTTCAGACAACAGTTTACCAATTCTCTCAGTCTAATTTTTCATCCAATAACTCAAGAATCACTCAAGATAGTTAATTGCTGAATGAAGTTGTTGTATGTGCAAGAGGAGGGGGTTGTAAAAAGTGCAGCTTATGAGGATATGTAGGAAAGAACACTGTTGACCCTAGACTTGAAGAGAATAAGATTGTAGTAAATGGAGAAGCATCCTCTTGGGAGTCTGTTCCACAAAGAACATATTTGGTATGCTATAATGCACTGACCATTCTTTCAGTATATACAGCAAGGGATTTTGTATATATTTTCCATCTGAGGTTTGGTGAGAGCTTGAGTCCCAATTGATATTCAAAGCAAGATACAGCCAAAAAAATATCAAGAAACAATAAATTTAGTATTTTATCAGAATAAAAGCAATCTCTTTATTAAATTTCTGTTTATGTATTTCATACTGTAAGAAAAAAGATTGAACAAAATAAACTGTTCTCACTAAAACTTTCCATTAAAAGTCAGATAAACAACTTATTAAGAGACATGACACATAGAAGAAGAAGAATGGTGTAAATACAGATGTGTGAGAAAAGTATTGGCATGGAAAGTGAAATTGATCAGCTGTGTTCACATTCTATTTATCTGTTTCATCCACTTTCAGATAAATGTCCTTGGGAAAGGTATGATTTCATCTCAGCACTCTCCCACCCCAATTATTGGTTAAATAGTAGTGTATACTGGGCTTTCTAGCTTTGTGAGGAGATCAGCATAGACAAAATTCTGAATTCCCCAAAAGGAAATGGGAAAGCTGCCATGGCAATTCACAGATCATAAAGTCAAGGAATCCTGTAGAGTCATGATTTCTTATATTCTTAAGGGGGCATAGCGTTAAAAAAAAATATATATATAACACAGGTCCTAATGAAAGAAATAATGTCAGCTGTAGTTTTTCTATAAATCTGCAATGATATTAGTCCTGACCTGGCATCTCAACTTTAATCACTTATTTTCATGTGAAATGATTACAAAAATGAAAGAAAAGAAAACCTATCTACCTTAAAAATGAGCCTTCAGAATCTTTTTCCTGGATATCAAACATTGATGCTGGTAGGAGATATACCATTGTTTGTCTTCCAATGTTTGCTGTTAGTAATATCTATTCAGCTTACCCTGGGTGTAAGTTATACACAAGGCCAAATGGATGTAAGGAAAATTGTACTATACTCATCTTTCAAATAGGAAAAGGGTTTCTTTCCTTAAAAGTTCCCATCAGAAACATCCTGGTTTTTAACTAGGCTTGAACTGTGACACTGGTTTGAGAGATGCAATTGTATGATTCATGATTAGCAAGACTAGAAATGCCCCATAATTTCAGCCTATACAATTGTTAGTATTACTTCAAACATTATTATAATGGATGCTCATATTTGAAATAGAAGCCCCATTTTTATTTTTATTTGAAACAGTGTGTATTATGTCTATTGGCCTGCACATTTGATAAATCTTAATAAAGGAATGCCCTCTCCAACAGGGATCAAACCTGCATCCTCCTTATTAGGAGATACCACCATTTTATCCAGCATGCTTTGCTACTCGGCTACAGAGAGCATCACAGTTCAACAAGTTTATTTTACAAATGATATCTAGGTATCAGATTGGATCAATATTTAGAACCAAAGAACTAAAAGAATAATATGTTAAACATGAACAATAATTAAAAAAAATTTACTTGAAAAATGTGCCTGATTTGACCCGAGACTATTTTCAATTTTGTCAAAATTTTTCTTACACTATTTATGATATTCAGACTGTTATCCTCATCTTTCTTGACATATTCATGGCATTTCAACTGTTGTTTGCTCCAGTGTTCTTCAGGTGAGTTTCAAACTAAATCATTTATTTTCAACCACTACAATAGATTGTTTCAGTTCCATGTGCCATGCCTCTTCCTGATATCTTGCATCTAAATTATCACCTGAAGAAGGCCAGAGCATACAAAGGCCAAAGCATTGTGAATATAGCAACAAAGATGAGGATTACAGTCCGAACATTCTAAATAGTGTAAATAATTACAATACTTCATCTTGGAAATATAGAAAGATAATTTTTCTTCTACTTATGAGTATAAAGTAGACAATAATTTATTTTTAATCTAGTTTAATTTCATCAATGCCAGTGTTTAATTTAAATTTAATATCAATGCATAATTTTATATTTTATTGTGTAAGTGTCTCACTTGTAAAATCTGAAATATCACTGGCTTCTGAAAAGAGATGAATTTTACTTTTCAGGATTTGATATATGATACTCCATTGTTGTTAATAATATTGATTAGTATGAAAGAAAGTAATTAACCAATGGTTAATCTTAAATCAATTGAGCAGTTATCAAATGATTTCATCTATCTTAATACAAGTAGCTCTCAACAATTATGTTAGAACAAAAAGAAAATGAGTGATATTGACAGTAATTTCTGATTGGCTAATGGATTGAGGTAATGTTAGAAAATGTGGATATCTCGTAGGTAGAGATTTTCAGAGAATAATGTCTAAATTTATTTTAGAGATACAAAATTTATAGTTCTTTATTTTCAATTAATCATTTCTTTGACATCGATCTCTTTCTAAAGATTTCTCAAATTTAAAATTCCAATCTTTGTTTCATATATGTGTCGAATAAGTTTTTCAACTTTTGGATTCCGTATGAAAATATGTTATTAAAATGTTATTAATTTTGAATCATTTGTCTCATATCAACCATATATTTCCATTTAAAGTGAAGAATAATTGCTGAAATAATAATTTAGAGATTTAATCTTCCTTTTGTAGGGAAATTTAAAATTTATAATTTGTCTTGGACGCTTCTTATTCTTTATGTATTCTGAGATTTTTCTTGTTTTTCTTTTTAACTTTTTTTCTGTTTCTCCAAGACTTTTCTTTTTGTTCTCTCCTTTGTTGTCTTTCATCTGTGAGCTTCATCTGGTACAAGACTAAAATAAGGAACTAGAATCTTGTTTCTCTAAACTACCGAGGAGGAGGAGATATAAGCTTGTTTTTAAAGTCATCATTCACATCTAGCTTTTTTAAAATTTAAGCTTGAATACCAGTATCAGTGAGAAGGTCCAAAATGATTTCAAGTGCCAAACATACAATATTATATCTTTTATAATATATTGGAAAAAAATTAAGGAAAAAGTTGCTGCTAGTTCAGTATATTTCCGGTCAAAGTTGTAAGTCATATTTTCATCAGAAATATAATGACAAAATATCTGATCTTTGAAGAAATCAAAATCTCAGAAGAAAAAATTAAGTTGGAAAATTTCAAAATCAAGTCAAGATTATATTTGATTGGCTTTGGTAGTCCATTATACTAAGCTATACAGTTGATAAAGCCTGGTGCTATTTTAAAGTACTGTTGAGTTGGTCTGGATTAATCCTTAATATTGATATTTCCATTTCAAAATTGATATCAAAATCACAGACATCATTTTATGAAGAATTTGTTAGCAGTTTTATGACAAAGGCATTTCAGAGACATGTCTATGAATATAAAACAATTTCCTTAGTTTTACTTACTTTTTTCTTTTGACACAAGACTTCATTGGTTAGAAAATCAGGAAGTTTAATTAAATGGTATATTTTCTCCTGATATCTGTATTTTTTATTTTTTTTGTTTTATTATCTTTTACTATTATACCAACAATACAAGACCCAAGAGCTCATCAAGGTAGAGGGTTACTAAACGAGGTTGTTTTAAATGCATACAAGGATGCAGAAAGAAGTGCATATTATAATATGTAGGATAGGCCAGACAACTTTTCACCCTGGACTTAAAGATTGTAAAGATCAGGGAAACATCCTCTCTGAAGACTATTCCACATTACAACAGTTCTGGGAAAGAAACTGCTTGAGTTGAACTTGATCTTTACCAATGGAATATGAAGGAAATGAGCATTTAAGTCCATGTACGTAGCATGGTGGATTCTAGCTGTGAAGATTGAAACTAGAGTAGCAAGAGGCTATTAATGTTTCAACTCTGGTAGAGGTTGTAACATGTATATCTTTCTGTAATAATATTTGCCTTAACTGTTATTAAATCTGAATCAGACAAAAATAAATCCCATCCAAACGAAAAACTGAGTGAGTTTAACCTGGTTAGTTTTTTCAAGCTTGATAGTGAAATAAAAATTGAATCATTAAAGCCTGTTTAGTTGTTGGCAGCACTCGACAGTAGAAAATGACAAACTACTTGTCATATATTCAAGAATTATATGAAAAGTTAATGGTAAACTTCAGAATGTTAAACAAAAATGCAATATTCCCTTTATATATACAGACATCAGTAAGAGACAGTTGAAATTTCTAGAGCACATAATGAGGAAAGAGGGCTTGGATAATTCGACCCTCACAGGACATATTCAAAATGAAAGGGACAGAGGAAAACAGCACATGACCCATCTAATGAGTTTGTGTAAATGGATGGCAAAACAGGGTTTAGGAGAGATAGCATTTACTGCAGACTTATAAAGGACAGGAAATTGTGGAGAGTCATGATCAGCCACACTCTGAAGGGGAAAGGTACATAGAAGAATACAGAATCAAATCAGCTACTGAAGATCCTGTTGATGTATGTTTTGAACTCTTTCTGTATTTTTCTGCATCTTCTTTTAAATGCTGTCTCCTCAACTTTTCTAGTTTGAAATAATTCTTTTTTTGCATTTGATTCTTACAGTTGGTGTCTCTTGAAAATATTGGTACCACTTGATAAATAAATTTTGGCACCATTCAGGTTTCATGTTATAATTTAGATGTTCACCTATTGTTCATACACCTTGCCAGTTTTTTTAAAATGTGTAGCAGTTTATCCCTTGTTCCATGATTAGGATTGGGTTTGCAATTCCTTCTAAAGTCTACTTCAACTCTATACTCCACCTGAACTATGAAATTTTATTCACTGATCAAAACTTAACCTCTTCAAGTCTAGAATCTTCTCTTATCTTTCCTGCGTAGCAACAAGAATTTCACTTCTTGCCCTTTCTTACACTAATACAGCTCCACACAGTAACCCTCTACCTTGTGAGGCTCTTGGGCTGTGTATTGGGGAAACATTAGTTAAAAAAAATGAAAAATGAAGTATTGTGAGAATTCCATGAATTCTTCAAGCTTATGTCATCATCTTTCATGTTTCAATCCCTGTTTTCACCATTGTGTACTTCACTTTCCTTTTTACAGTCCCAAATTCTCACATAAAGCTTAGTGATTATTCATTATTTAATTGCTTTTTTTTGTCCTCACCTTTCTTTGTCTCCTCACAATCTTTTAATTGACACACTGTGCTGGTGTTTATTACATCTTGTAATCTTGAAATAGGTTATTTCTTTTTACCAATCAGTTCTGTTGTAAAAAAACAAAAATAAATTGTTTGTATGATTTATGTTAATTAGCCTAAATCTTTTGAAGCTTGCCTTTGATAATTGTTCTCCTGTGTTAAATGAACAAAAAAGGACAATGCTCAAAAGACCAATTTGCACATAAGAAAACTGGAGAATATATTTGCCAGAAAGTTTTGTTGAAAACAATAAAGAGAATTATATTTTGTCTGAATATTTTACTGTCTGCCTTCATTATGTAACATATTGACCTTGTATTAAAGATGGAATCTAAAAAAATATTGGAGAACTGTTAAATCTTTCCAAAATGCATTCAATTTATGTAGGTATGGGGAGAAATATAGACTTAAAGAGTTTTCTGTTAACAAATGTCACCTAATGATTAGCTTTGCCATCTTGTAACAAACATTATTTTATATACATAAAATATAAAGTGTCAAATTTGTCTAAAATGTGTTAAGTTTATATGGGGATAGCGAGAAATATAAACTTAAACAGTTTTCTGTTGGCAAGCGCCAATGTTGTTCTTACCCTTCCACCTAATGATTCACTTTTCCGTCTTGTGACGGAACATTAATTTACATACATGACATACAACTTGCAACAGTTAAAAAAAATAGATTACAAACAGAAAACGTTTTTTGTTAACTATTCATAAAAAAAGTATGCACAGTGACTCGAAAAATCATTTATTTTTTTGTATGCATGAAAATATTGTTTTCCTAACTTAAATTTCTAAAAATGTTCTACCCCACCCCTGACCAATTATTCTACTCACTTTTTATTAGTACACATAAAAATAAAGAAATAAATTTTTGTGGTTAAATGGAAAGCAATAAACTGTATTAGGTGAAAATACAGTTGAAAATTTATTGATACAATATTACAACATTATGACAAGGAATGGAGTGTAATCTTTTTTTTTTTTTTTTCAAGAGTAGGAGCAGGAGTGGCTACTTTGTTATGAATGGAGTGAGGAAAGGAGCATTCTCCATTTTGCGGTTTATGAGTGGCAGCTTCTCCAGAATTTGAAGTATGCGTTAAGTCATGTATATATGTGTAAGTTGTGCTGTCAAAAACTGACACTGTATTTAACTTTTTCATATTATGTACCATTGATGCAATTACTATTCATCTACAAGATAAAAATGATTAAGGCAGAAAAAATTGTGGCATTTTATTTTTAAAGTTTAAAACAAAGGAAAATTATGTTTCTGCCATATTATCAGAAATTTGACCGACAAAGAGATTAGTAAATTTAGCATCTTTATGTTGTGGATGCTTTTGGTGATGTACAGAAAATATCGATATGTTGATGTATTACTTATAATCCAATTTTGCCATTTGTTTTTATATATTTAAGTAAATCATTTATTTTTATTAATTAAAGAAGTGATTCAGTATTTTATTCCTGGTGAATAATTTTCTGTATGCCTGAAGTATTGTGTCTCAAATAACATCAATATAAAAAAAAAGATGAGAACAATATTTTAAAATAATTGAAGTATATTGACAATTGTTCATCTCAAAACACAAATTATCAAAAAGTGCTATGAACCCACCATGATAACCAATTGTAGTAACCATCTGACATTGAATATAAATGGCTCGAAAAATACGCCATTAATTCCTTTGAGATGGTGGTGTAGTTAATATAGGAATTTGTTATACATATATTACTGTCATCTAGTGACTGTGAGTTCAATCTCTGGATGGGGTAATGATTACTGGCATCACAGGGACAAAATAATACACTAATCAACAGAAATCACTTATCAGCCAAAACAATAAACACCTAAGTTTGGTTAGAGGGTATTTGGCCGAAATGTTGGGTCTATAATAATAATTATAATAACATCTTTATAAAAAAAATTAGAGCATTAGTCTGAAATCATGAAAGTATAAAGAAATGGTATCAAAATATTCTTAATCCATTTGTTCACTGTTGATTGCAGATTTGAAAACTTTTAATGATGCATTTTTAGAAATTAAATTAAAACAAAAATTGCAAAAGACAAAATTGATGAAAATAATTAGAAAATATGTTCTTGTAAGTGTCAATGATCAATATTCAATTAACAAATTGTAATGAATTAAGAAATGAATTAACATGAAAAATAGCTTTTCGTCAATTTTATTTCACTCAAAAAACCACCTACCAAATTTTACTGTTGGCTTTCACCAAAGGCAGACAATTTATTAATTTCCGGTCATGGGGAGACAATTATTTGAGACCTTACAACAATTAACAAATTAAATTAACTTTGTGTTTTATTTCAAATGTTTTGTGAATCAGTAATGAAGACATTGTCTAAATTAGCCACATTTTTCTTTGATAATCTAATAAAGATTACTTAGATAAACATTTGTTAGTTTTCATTTTAGATTTTAAAATTTTAAAGTTAACCTAATAAAGACCCATTATTCTTGGCACATACATCCAAAAAAGATTTCCTATTAAACTGATAAAAAAAAGAACCAATTAGATGGAAGAAAACCTAATTTTAATAAAAAAATATTTGATGAGTTACTCAATTGTAGTGACCATTACATTACTTGTATCAGATGTTATTAGCACGTGTTGCATTACTCATGTAGTGGTCACCAAATTGTAAAAAAGTGGAAGTGATAAAATTACAAATGGAGAGATCAGTAAATGAGTTTGTATTTCCTGTGACTTACAAGGTTTGATCGTTTGCTCATTCAAAAGTATTGTATATCAGTTATGGGAAACTGAGAGAATTCATTTAGGGTATAACACAAAGTTGTAGTCAAGATGGACACATGGAGAAAGTCAACCTGCATATGTAGTCGAGTGTGATGGATTAGTGAAAGGAATATTCCAGAAATTATCATGTTGTCGAGAGTTAGTCTCTCTTGATGCTTGTTTTGTCACTAGCCTAAAGCATTGCTACTGATACATAATTGGAGAGAGTGATAGAAGAAATGTTTATTCTTCCATTTGTATTTTCCTCATTATGGGCATTATCATATCTGTGATATCATAACACAGTACTTCACGGATGGGAGAGAATGGCTGAAAGGAAAAGGAATGACAAACATGCTTTGTTCTCAGAGAGATTTTTATACATACACAAAACTATATGTACATATATACACGTCCCATGTAGCTATAACATATATCTACACAGCAAAGCAGGTTGTAAGAAGAAACAAAAAGGATGGGTCTTACTTATGATATGGAGATACTCCTGTGTCTGGAGAATCTATGTTTAGAACTCCTGATTCAAACAGACTGGAATCATCTATGTCCCAGGCAAGGACATATTCCATGAAGTAGAAATGGTGAGACTTGGGTTTTCCCAAATTTAAGAATGAAAGATGGAGTTTCTTTCTACATCTAGGAAAAATATTCCCAAAGGGAAATAGCAACATGTTTTTGTAAGTGATGGGGGAGGTAGATTTAGCCTCAGCTTGGGCTATTTGGCCCATGCCAAAAATGCAACCACCCAGTTTGGCTACTGTAAATAAACTGAATCTGACTGCCACTTTTGTCACTGTATGGAGTGACATCACTAAGCAGTCCATCATATGGCCTATGTGACTTGCCTCCACTAAAGGGACATAAGCACCTTCTGTATCCATACAGATAGCAATGTATTGATCTTACTGCTGATGGTCTGCGTAGTCATGTTGTCTGCTGTGCTCTGTTAAGCTTGCTTACCATGGGTGTCTCTTGCTAATGCTAGAATGACCAAATTTGCCTTTGTGGGGGAAATCAGTGTTGGCTTTAAAGTCAGTCATTGGTTCAGAAATGGCTGCTGGGTGGGTTTTTTTCTGATAGGCCAGAAAAAGTCTTTTATGACAGATATTTTTGGATGATATTCCAGCAGCAGTTAAGCTCGGTTTTCATCATATGAGCTGTAAATGAGTGACTTCTTACTGGGTATAACAGCTTTCTTGTTTTTGCAATGTCTGTATCTACATAAAATTTGATTAAACATAGAAACTTGTAAAGAATAGCAATAGTTTGGTTCAAACCATCAGAAAATATATATAAAATAAAAAATAAAAAGAAACTGTTACTTTCATCAAATATTGAATGATTGAGCACTTTGCATTAATATATCTCAGTCAATAGGCAGTAAATATAATACTATGATCTTTTTTATAACGTCATTTCAAAATATAGTCGATCATGACTCTTCACAGCTTCCTGTTTCTTATTGCTCTAAACAAGAGTTTCTTTACCATCACTTTTCCCCTCTGCCCTTCATTTGATTTTCCAAACCCTCTTTTCTCATAATTTATCCCAAAAATTTGAACTGTCCCTTTTTGATTTTAAGTATCTTGTTCTATTTTCCATGTTCTGTCCATGGTATTCTCAGCATTTGTCTGTAGAATTACATCTCAGTTGGTTTGAGTCTCTTCTTCATCTGTAAGGAAATTGTCCAGCATTCAGTGTTTTACAGGATGACAAATATGACTATGATGATACCATATATTATTTTGTTCATAAAGTAATATCAGGCGAATTTAAGTTAAGTTTTATTGAACAATAATAATCAATGTCATTCTCATGTATAATAACCTACCATCAAGGAAATGGACAGAGCTGCCCAGTCTTCACTTTTCAGTTTTGACAGAATCCAAAAGTGTCTCCACATCCTTGTGAGTGATGAAATATTTTTCACCCAACAATCCATTTTCTCACAGATGAAACATGGCAATCTCAGTTACTATTTCCATGAAAAGTGTTCAGACACACTGCATTCCTGTGTTTCACTAGATCTAACCTTCTTGTCTAAGACCTGCCATGCCCATTGTAGTGAACCACCCTCATTCGCTTTATATTCCATTGGTGAGATGTAAATTCCATTTGAGCAGCTTCTTCCCACAAATTGCAGCTTTGTAGAAATAACTCCCAACTCTCTCTTTTCCACATATCCCCATAAACTGTGCTTCTTACTCTGTAACCATCTACCTTGAGTAGCTCTTGAGTCTTTTAGTGGATGACTATCAAAAAAAAAAAAAAACCATCTGTCATTCTTTTCTGATGTTCAACACTTGAATTGATGTCTCTTCCTTATTTCTGAATGTTCTGGCATAAAACAAATGTTCAAGTGAGTGAATCAATAAAAAGACAAATTGTTTTGTTGATTATGAAGGATAAATAAAACAAAATGACTTAATGACTTTATTTTACGCTGCATTAAGTTTTTCCATTGTTGGCTTATGGCCACATCATTTTGAAACACCATTTTCCATATGATCACCAAAGTTAAGTGATGTCGAGCCTGGTCAGTACCTAGACGGATGACCATTTGAAAATATCAAGTGCTGTAAGCTTGGAAATACAGGTGGTATAATAGATAATGGCTCAGAATTGTTAATTGGAGAGTTGAGTTCTAATTCCAGTTGGGTTCATTATATTCACTTATTATAGTAATCTACAAACAACATACAACCTGATAGAACAGATATTAAACTACACTGAGGTTTTGTTTATTATTTAACCTTGATTTCACAAAAATTGGCTCCAAATTTCAGTATTTGAAATGAGCTATTTGTTTCTGGAAACCCTATTAGTATAAATGTGGTGATGTCTCAGTCCTGAATTACACTCGGTTGAATTTAAGTCATAGTCATTGGAGACCTAAATGCAAAATTGGAAAGGAATACAGCAACAAAAAAAATAGCAAATAAAACTTGGAACAACAAGAGCATAAGACATGTTAAAGCTGAGCATGACCACAATCAATGAAAGATTCAGAAATGCAGTTCTTCACTCTAAAACTTACCTAGGGACTGTGAGTGCGACCACTTTTCAGTTATATGCAAATTCAAACTAAAATTAAAGAAATTTAAGAAAAATCTGAAGTAATGCTTAAAGTACATAACAGACTTCAGGATGACTCACTTTGCAAACAAAGGTATACTGACACAGGTAAAGGCAAATTTTAGGTGAGGCTAGAAATTCAAAGTGGTACACCTTAAGCAAATCTCTTGTGACATCAGTGAATGAGATCATCCCAAAGAAAAAACAGTGGATGACATATGAAGTCCTTGACTTGATGAAAAAGAAAAACCATCAATGCCAAAGAAGGGTATAGAATATAGAACATTTAATAGAAACATTAGGAACAAATGCAGGCAAGCAGAAGATATATGACTCAATGAAAAGTATGCATAAATAAAGCAGGGGTTTATAAAAGTAGCAAAAAAATAACAGGATGAAAGATATACTCCTTGACAAGATGTATAAAATCTAATGAGCGAATG